>PVJN01015413.1:0-44423 GCA_004026805.1 Lasiurus borealis | reverse complement strand
GGGAGTGTTTCAGGATGCTTCCCACTTCTAATTTTCTCTAATAACCCAGATACCGTTGTCATCTCTTAGGGCACAGTGGTCAATAATTACCGTGATTCTCTGAGCATAGCTGGTCAGATAAGAACCTATTTTCTCCATTAATTGGTGGAAACAGCAGTGACTCTTAGGGTGGAAAAAAGAAAGAAGAAGAAAAAAAAAAAGAATAAAAACTGCTTTACAGTATACTGTGATAAGTTTTTTTCTAAAGTCAGAAAATATTATGTTAGAGAACCTGTGCATGATGCTGCTGCCTTTCAGCCCTTGCCTTCCCCTGCTGATTACCCATGGTGTAAGGTAGGACAAAATGAATCAGGCCTATTTGTGGACTGAAGCTTTTTTCTCTTGCCATATAGGAAAGCTGAAGAACTAACTAGGAAATGCCTTCTAATTCCCTATCTGTGGATCTAGCAAGCAATTTTCCAAATGCAAAAATCTTTAAAGATAATATAATGATCACATTTTCTGATAACCATTACAGACACAATACTTAGAAAAACAAGTATTTATGTCCCCATAAATTAGCCTTAATTTTAATATCCCTATACTAATTTATGTATGTGTGTATACTATCTACCCAATCTAATAAAATCCCATTGATTATTCATTTCTGGTAATCTTCTGCCTAGTCCCTAGGTTAGTAATAGTTGAATTACTCAGGCAATTTTTTTGGCAATAGATTTATACATAGATATATAGATAGTTGTAGATGATAAGTAGATGATAGGTAGATAGATAGATAGATGTATTTTAGTGAATTCTGGCCCCAAAATGTGAAAATAATTTCTTGTTTTTATTTGTATAAAATATTATATAAAATAAAAATATTCATTAGATTAAATTTGAACTAATTTATGCACACAAACACATATAAGGCAATAATACTTATTTTAGCATTTTATTTTCCTCTTTTCTGTGGCACATTATTTGTTTTACTGATTTGTCATCTTTCCCTTTCTCAAATATAATAAATATAATGTATCCAATAACTTAGTATATAAAGGGAGTGTGAAATGTACATATATATGATTCTAATGAGTTTTAGAGATATTTAAAAATAAAAGCTATCTTTTTCTCTGGACAGTGAACATATTTGCTAATAAAATGAAATTAACCTTTGTAGTAGTTGAGTGAAAATTTTAGAATAAAAGTTTTGGTGGTTATGTAAAACTGTACTTTCTTGAATTTTACATTTAGATTTAAAAGTTAAGTTTTTCCCAATTACTATATACAAATAAGATACCAAATATAATTAAAGGATACTGCACTAATAAAAATCATAGTTCCCTTTTCATCCTCCATTATGTTTTAAAATATTTTCCAGCCAAAATCGGTTTGGCTCAGTGGATAGAGCATCAGCCTGCAGACTGAAAGGTCCCAGGTTTGATTCCGGTCAAGGGCATGTATCTTGGTTGCAGGCACATCCCCAGTAGGGGGCGTGCAGGAGGCAGCTGACTGATGTCTCTCTCTCATTGATGTTTCTAACTCTCTATTTTTTTCCCTTCCTCTCTGTAAAAAATCAATAAAATATGTTTTTTTTAATGGTTTTTTTAAAATATTTCCCAGATATAAATTCAGCTTTTTATTTCTAAATGCATAAACTGGCACAACTCTTGATTGATTTATCAATTTTAACTTTTTTACTATGGAACACCTCCAATAAAATTTAAAAAGTTACCTATCTGAAACCACTGCACTGCCTACTCCTCATATTTCACATTACAGTTTTTATTAGAGTAATAGTCAGATTTTATATAAGTTAGGTTAAATTGAAGTAGTGAACTATGAGCTGGAATGTTTCTAAGTAATCTTTTGTTTACCCTGGAGTTCATATTTTCTGTATTTTAAATTTTACCCCTAGTATCCCATGCATTTTAGTTTCCTACTCATTTTCTCCAAAGCATCAACAATTAATTACATGGTAACAGCAAAAACGTTTTTACATTTGTATACATCCTATCTAATAAAAGAGAAACATGCAAATTGACCATACCTCCACTACACCCACAAACCAAACCCACAAACCAATCAGGAGTGAGTATGCAAATTAGCCCAACCAAGATGACAGTTAATTTGCACATCCAGGCACAGAGCAAAGACTGAAGACAGTGTAGAAGCAAGCCAAGCACTGCAAAATGGAACTAAGCTGAAGAGAAGCAAGCAAGCAGAGTAGGGGAGAAGGGAGAGAAGCAGATGGGGTAGCGGATACCACCACAGAAAGCTCCATTGCAAGAATCTTCCTGCAAGGGGCCTCTAGTTACATCTATAATTCTCTAGGGAAGATGCTTTCTGGAGCATTCCAGTTTCCTTGTCATACATTTTTTCTCTCTTATCTTTTTGCCCAATACTTAACTTTGACGTTTTCTTTTCTTCTTTCTGTGGCATATTATGTTTTACTGATTTGCCATCCTTCCCTTTTCCAAATATAATAACAGACAAACATGTATTATGACTGTATCTCCACTATGCCCACAGACAATCAGGAGTGAGTATGTAAATTAACCCAACAAAGATGCCTGCTTTGAGGGGGAAGAGGGGTGAAGGGAGCTACATGAGTGATGCTTGCCAGGAGCAGGGATTTGCAGGCTCCTGGGCAGCCGGGAGCAAACGCAGGGGAAGGAAGGCCTATTCTTGCATGAATATTGTGCAACATGCCTCTAGTATATCTCATAACTCACTATATAAAAGGAATGTAAAATGTACATTATTTGAATAGTGATTAAAAACTATTTTTTATTATATTCTTACACTTGATTGATATATGCATTTGGTATAAATTGCTGACATGAAAATCATTTTCACCCAAGAAATTTAGATATGTATTAGGTTGTTTTCTAGTTTTACTATTAAAATACTTTATCAAATTTTAATTTTTGATATTTGTTTGTGACTTAAAGGATATCAAGATCTGCATACTTAACTTATCTCTCTTTTCTGGCCCCTGAAAACCGTGGCTTCTTTAAATACCCCAATTCTGATTGTTTGCCTCTCCAACCTTGTGATATTGACTAAAATTTTATTGGATTCCTTGGCCCTTGCCAGCAATAGGAAATGTCCTTTGAGAAATCAAAGCTACACCAGCAAACCTTTAGACACGGATCAATAATGGAGCAGATGTAACACAATCAAATCCATTCACTTTGATACAGACAAACTTCCAGGATAAATTTATTTAAATATATATATTAACGTATCAAGTGGACCTAGGCAGATTTCATTTAAAATTTTTATTTCATCTCACTATTTACTTAGTTTCTCCAAATACAGTCTTAAAAGTTGCACATAGCATTACTGTATAAAAAAAAAATTCATTTTTATCTATAATACCAGGACATAAAGTATTTGAATAACTCTACAAATTGGCCTTTGAAAATCTGAATAAATTTACATAATTCATGACAGAATTTGAAATCTATTTTCTTTTTAACAAATTCATCAATGTGTAAAGAATAATGCCATTTTTGAGGATATAATGGCAGATGATTAAGTCATGCCATCATTAGGCACAATACAATAAATTATGCACAATATTTCTCAGAGTTTATTATATAACCACTCAATCAAGTATGTGATTCTCATACTTTCTATAGATTGAATAAAGTGAAAGGAACAATATGTAAAATATATTTTCAAGGTAATTGCATGAATTTTTTATTTATGGGAAAAATGCTTTTTTAGCAAGTTCAACCACTTTTTATAATGCTTAAATAGTATCAAAATTCAGCCTTTTAATACAATTTAGTTCTCAAAAATCACACCATTGAGTTTTCAAATGACCTAAATGTGCATATGATAATTTATATATATATATACATATATATACATTACACATATTATATATGTATATATACTAGCCATTTCAATTCAGAACATCAACAAATGCACATTTATAATAGAGCACTAAATGAAAGTCCTCAAACAGAAATTGGCTCTATTGAATAAATTCTATTTATAGTCATTTAGAAGAGTATTTCTGTTATAATTTCCCATGAGGTTTTCTTCCAATGAATTATAATACCAATGTATTGAAAAGTAAAATTCCAGTTTCACATATAAAAAACATAGGAATCCAACAACACTTTCAAATTATTTTCAAAACTAATATAAATAATTCATCACATTTTACCATTTCCTAATTCTGATAACTTGATTATACTTACTTTCTCATCTGCAGGAGAAATTCACACTACTAAACAATACTACCTTTGTCAATATACTCTTTTTATATGAAACTTAAAAAAAAACACTGATAATAAATTAGAAGTGCACCGAAATCACCAGTAGAGCTCAGCAAAATATAGACAAACTTTTATATTAAACTAGAAGCCCAGTACACAAAATTCTTGCACTGAGGTGTCTTTCAGCCCAGCCTGTTCCCTCTCAAATCTGTGACCCTTGGAGGAATATCCAACTACCCGTTTAGGCCCAATGCAAGTAGTAGCCTGGACGCTCCAAGTAGGATCAGGCCTAAACTGGCAGTCGGACATCCCTCTCACAATCCAGGACTGCTGGCTCCCAACTGCTCACCTGCCTGCCTTCCTGATTGCCCCTAACCACTTCTGCCTGCCAGACTTATCACCCCCTAACCACTCCCCTGCCAATCTGATTGATGCCTAACTGTTCCCTTCCTAGTCTGTTTGCCTCTAATTGCCCTCCCTATAGGCCTGGTCACCCCTAACTGTCATCTCCTGTAGGTCTGGTCCCCCCAACTGCCCTTCCCTGCAGGCCTGATCACCCCCAACGTCCCTCCTCTGTTGGCCTGGTCACCCCTAATTGTCCTCCCCTGCAGGCTTGATCATCCCCAACTGCCCTCCCTTGCAGCCTGGTCCCTCATAATTTCCCTCCCCTGTTGGCCATCTTGTGGTGGCCATCATGTATCCACATGAGGGCAGGATGTTTTGACCACATGGGGCCAGTCATCTTGTGTGTTGGAGTGATGGTCAATCTGCATATTACTCTTTTATTAGATAGGATAGAGGCCTGGTTCATGGGTTGGAGCCAGCTGGTTTGCCCTGAAGGTGTCCTGATCAGGGTGGGTATTCCCTTGGGGTGTGAGGTGGCCTGGGTGAGGGGCCTCTGGTGGTTTGCAGGCCAGCCACACACCCCCAGCTACCCAAGCAAAGGCCCTGGTATCTATCTTCTACAACTGAAACTTTATAGCCTGGAGCAGAGCCAAGCCTTCTGTTCACTCTGTGGTGGCAGCCATTGAAACTTTGTTGCCTTAAGTAGAGACGTAGGCTGGCCAGGGTGTGTGGAAAGCTTGGCTTCCTCTATCACCAGGGGCAACCCAAGCCTCCCTCCTGCTCTCTCTGTAGCCATAGCCATCTTGGGTTAATTTGCATACTAGCTCCGATTGGCTGGTAGGCATGGCTGATGGGCGTGGCTGGTGGGTATCATGGAGGTATGGTCAATTTGCATATTACTCTTTGTTAGATAGGATAGATGCACCCATCTCTACCTTTTCATATTTTCTGAAAATTCACTAAATTTATAGTAAGAGATACAAAAAAATAAATAAATAACATCCAAGAACAGATGCCATGAGTAAGACTGGCAATTTTTTGGAAGAAACAAAAAGCAAAATTAGGCAAATCACTCCACAAAATGTATAACTTGAGAAGGCTCATAGTTAACAGGTCCAAGGGTATATAAGTCACAGGGTGAGTAACAATCTGAACAAGAATATGGTTATAGCCAAGACCGGTTTGGCTCAGTGGATAGAGCGTCGGCTTGTGGACTGAAAGGTCCCAGGTTCGATTCCGGTCGGGGGCATGTACCTTGCTTGTGGGCACATCTCCACTGTGGGGCGTGCAAGAGGTGGTTGATCAATGTCTCTCTCTCATCGATGTTTCTGACTTTCTATCTCTCTCCCTTCCTCTATGTAAAAAATCAATAAAATATATTAAAAAATACAGAAAAAAAAAGAATATGGTTATAGTCATATGAGCAGTCAGGATCCTCAAGTTTGTATTACATCCTTCTTATCCTGGAAAGATATGAGTATTTTCCCCTGAAGATCTAAAGATCCTCCCACTCAGTTTATAGCACAGTGAAAAGTGAGTGAAGCTGCATGTGCTTCATAGAAATCCCATATGTCACTGTTCCTCTTCAGTCTGGAAATCTGACAGCCATGTTTACACAAGTGCTTGTGCACATCCACCTATGCATAAACACACATCTAGGTATAAATGAGACTACCCTCTCACCCAGGAAGAATCTATATTATCCCTGAAAAAAAAAAAGAACTATTGGCATTAAGTTCCTTAGAGCAATTAAAGCAGCTTGCTGCACAATCATTTTGCAAAGACCAACCATTATGTAATTCACAATATTATACATAAATTTTCCAATCTCCTTTTAATGAATTTCCTTTACTGTGTATTGGCAGCAGAGGATTATCAAACATTACAGTACAGACTAACACTTGACAATGAGAAAACAATAAGTAAACAAAACAGAAATGTGACAGAAACATAGATCATTCAGGTAGCAGGAAAAAATATTTTTTTAGAATTTTATGGGTAAACCAGAGGTATGAAAGAGGGTGCATACATGAAACAGGAACATAAGTCTATATTTCTTAATAAAAATCCATTTGTACAATTTAAATAAGTTAAAAATGGAGGTGAGAAGTGAAGCTAAGAAAAATTCTCTTGCCTAGAAAGTAGAAGAAAATATCAAAGAACAGAGAAGAGTTTAGTAAAGAAAACAAACAAAAAATTAAATGATTTATTCTGAAATTTTTAAAAATTAAGAACTAAAGTTTAGAGTACAGGAAATGATTAAATAATTGAAGAACATTTTCCTCAGGTGAAAGCATGAGTTTCAAAAGTAAAATGGCACAAGTCCCCAGAATGTTGAAAGAAAATGACATAAAATGAGGTATATCAGTGCAATGTGGCACTGCTCAGGTCAGTTCTCCCCGCAGGACTGAACTGTACATTCACCCATGGCTGTGCACTTTGACAGCTGACAGTTTAAATAATCTCAATTTTTGGCAATAGCCTTTGGCAGGAGGGAGCAACCATACCAAAGTCTATACTATTCCCACTTTAGGTCACTTTCTTGGATACAGCTTGCATTCAATCATAGTCAATATTGGGATTATACTTGACCCTATTGCCACAAAGTGGGTCCAATTGCCTTAACCACAATTTTGTTCTCTTTTTTCTGTTTCTTTTTTTTCCCCCAGCAGAGGTTGAATTAGAAAGTGTTGCATAATATAGCTCTGCATACAAATCCGTCAATTCTTCTCTCAGAGTTCATTTCCTAAATAATTTATCCTGTGAAAAACATTCTGATTTTAGTAATACCTGGCAGATATTTATGTGTTTTTGTTAGTTTGTTTGTTTTGTTTTTTGTTTGTTGTTGTTGCTGTTGTTTTGACCTAATATGTGATTTCAACACAGAAAAAAGATCAAGTTTCTTACCAGTAGAAACTAGAAAATAATCCAAAAAAAATTCCCCAAATTCCTTTAAAATGACTTTCAAGCTAGAAATGTAAAACCAGTCTATATATAAATTCAGTGAAAGAGCAGAGTAAAAATATTTATAAATTAATATTCAAAAATTTAGATTCCATACATTTTAGAAAATTATTTGTATATGTGTGTATTCACACATACATATCAATAAAATAAAGAGGAAGATAGAAAATCTAAATAACAAAGAATCTACCATAGGATAGTAGAAAATCTATATCAAACCACTTTCCCATACAGGCATTGCTGAATTTTTTAATATGTAGAAAGCTGGAAGGCTTGATGACAGTAAGCGGGAAGACGAAAACATAACCAAAAACACAAACAAACAAAAACTTTAAATACCTAACTGGCTTTCAGTTGTGCTTCTTATTATAAGAATTAAAAGATAAGATGCAGAATGAGAGAAATTATTTGTACATGAAGATGTAACAGGGACTGACGTCTGCAATATATAGGGTATCCTTAAAAAAATTTATAACCACACTTTGAATAATTATAAAGGCAGTGTCCATTAGAATACTTTTCATTTTCAAAATTTAGCTATCAGCTGTAGAGTGGGTATACATTTTGGGGAAACATCCTGCATATATAATGACCACTCAGATCTCAACAGTAAGAAAACAAATAACAATAAAAAAAAAAAAACGGGCAAAAGAAACTGACACTTCATCAAAGAGAACATAAGGACAGCAAGTAAGCACTTAAAAATTATTCAGAAATAAATAAAGATGAAAAATAAGCATACGAAAAGATACTCCACATCAAACGACATCAGGAAAATGTAATTTAAAGCAACAGTGAGATACCACTGCTATCTCTTAGAATGGCCAAAACCATTTACCAAAATGAACCTTAAGGTAAACTGCAGACTTTGGAAGGTAGTGATGTGTGAATGTAGGTTAATTTTATTAAGTGTACAACTATGATGAGGGGTATTGATAATGGAGGAAACTAATGCATATATGGGGGTAGAGAGTATGTGAGGAATCTCAGTACCTTCTCAATTTTTCTATGAACCAAAACTGATCTAAAAAAATAAGTCAAGTCTTTAAAAAATATTTTCCACATAATTAACCATAGGGGATATGCAAATTAAAACCATGATAAGATGCTACTACATGTGTAGAACTAAAATTAAAATACTGAGGATATGAGGACAACCAAGATGGTGACATAAGGTATACACCTGTATGTGTTGCCTCTCACAACCACACCAAAACTACAGCTAAAAGACAAAATGACTATCTCCCAGAACCACGGGAAAGCTGGTGGAGTGGAAGTTCTACAACTAGAAGGAAAGAAAAAAGTGCATTGAGACCTGGTAGGATGTGCAGAGGCTCAGAAAGCAGAGGTACAGAAACGTGAACAAATCAGGCTGGCAGGCGCTGTTTTTTTATATTGGGAGGGAGTTACAAGTTCCTGACTGCTCTGAATTCCAGTTTCTGGAGAGAATCTGGGGACCCAAACTTATACAAGGAAAAACTGGAAAATCTGCCATCTGGTCAGAAAGAGAGAGTGGTTGTCTCACAGAGGTGTGCACAGGAATCATTGTTTACTGTGCTGGGGCATGGGATGCGGGACACTGGTACATGGAAACAGGGAGATGCAGTGAGGGCTGACTGGCAACCATCACTGTTTGCCACACCCTAGCAATTCTCTGAGACCCCACCCACCCAATTTATAAACCCATCCAGCTATGTCCAGAGACTTTTATATATGAATGGCCTGCCCTCTAGCAGCTTAACCTAACAAATTGCAACTGGGACAGACAACTCCAAAACTTCCAAACTTCAAGTAAAGAGGAGAAATCTGCAGAGCTCCCTGTAGCTCCTGCTGGGTGGCCTAAGATACTAATTGACTTGCACCTCCTTGAAGATCCAGGAACGAGGCTACCTAGAGGTAGGTCAGTGTGAGACAACACCAGACTTCAACTCTTCACACACATAAGTGACACACTCAAGAGGCAGACATGGTGAGCACCAAAACCCCACTGAAGCAAGTCCTATCCCATAAGGGTGTCTCTCGCATGGCAGTTCTTCCATTAATAGATACAGCTAGTCCTCACAGTCAATTGGCCTGGAGGTCAATTCCTCCAAGTGTACCAATAGTAATCAAGGCTTAACTATAACAAGATTGTATACCCAGCCCACAAAGGAGTGCACCAAGAATGTCCACCTCAGGTGGTTGGGGAGGCAGAGCTACTGGGCCATAAAGGACAACTAGCACACAAAGATATTTCATCAACACAGAGAAGCAGCCAAAATGCAGAGACAAAGAAACATGTCTCGAATGAAAGAAATGGAGGAAAGCAAACTACTGAACATAGAGTTCAAAACCACAGTTATAAGGTTACTCAAGAATCTTCTACAAACCACTAAGAAACTTAGTGAGACCTTCAAAAATCTTAATGAGAATGCCAAAAAAAAAAAAAAAACAGAAAAGGACCAGTCAGAAATTCAGCATACATGATCTGCAATAAAGAATAATATACAGAAATCCAACTAGAGGACCCAAAGAATGAAACCAAAGATCTGAAATATGAGGAAGCAAAAACACCCAATCAGAAAAACAAAAAGAAAAAAAAAGAGTCTAAAAATGTGAAAATAGTGTAAGGAGCCTCTGGCACAACTTCAAGCATACCAACATCAGAATTGTGGGGGTGCCAAAAGAAGAGAGAGAAAAAGATCCTGAAAACCTACCTGAATAAATAATGACTGAAAACTTTCCCTACCTGGTGAAAGAAATGGACTTACAAGTCCAGGAAGCACACAGAACCCCAAACAAAAAGAATCCAAAGAGGACCACACCAAGACACATCAGAATTAAAATGCCAAAGGCAAAAAACAAAGAGACAATCTTGAAAGCAGCAAGAGAAAAACAGTCAGTTACCCACAAGGGAGTAGGCATACAACTGTCAGCTGATTTCTCAACAGAAACTATGCAGGCCAGAAGGGAGTGGCAGGAAATATTCAAAGTGATGAATAGCAAGAACCTACAACCAAGATTACTCTACCCAGCTAAGCTATCATTCATAATTGAAGGGCAGATAAAGAGCTTCACAGACAAGCAAAAGCTATAGAAGTTCATCACCACCAAACCAGGATTACATGAAATGCTGAAGGGCATTCTTTAAGAAGAGAAAGAAGAAGAAAAGGGTAAAGATAAAAATTATGAACAAAGTGATAACAAATACATACCAATCAACAAGTGAATCTAAAAATAAAGTGAATAAAAAATCTGATGAACAGAATAAACTGGCGAATATAATAGAATTAGAGGCATAGAAAGGGAATGGACTGACAATTCTCAGAGGAAAGAGAGTATGAGAGGTGCAGGAAGAGACTGGACAAAAATCTTACACTTATGGGTGAGGAGAGTGGTGGGGGGTAGGGGCATGGGGTGGAAGAAGGGGAATCAGATCAGGGGGAGCTAAGGGAGGGAGAGAGGAACATCTGTAATAAACTGAACAATAAAGATTTATTTAAAAATATTAATAATATAAACTACTGAGGATGTGGAGTCACTGAATTTCAGGCAAAAATGTAAAAAGCTACTCTTTAAAAAGATTGACACATTCTTATAAAATAAATACTTAATTAAAATTAATATATAACCCACTCCTGGTTATTTACCTTAGAGAGAGAAGCATTTAGTTTCACTAAGAACTGATACACAGCTATTTGAGTAGCTATTCATAATCTTCCCAAAATGGAAACACCCCAGATGTTCCGCAACATGAGTAGATAAATGCTATTAATTCATTCAGTGAAATATCACTCAGCAACAAAAAGGAATGAACTAATTTTTTAAATTATTTTCAAAGAAGAAAGGAGGACAGACATCAATGATGAGAGAATCCTTTATCTACTGCCTACTTCATGCCTCTCACTGGAGATTGAGCCCGAAACCCCAGATATGTGCTCTGACCAGGAATTGAACCATGAGCCATGCATCAGGGCAGGAATGAACTATTGATGCACACAGCAACTTAAATGTATCTTAAAGGCATTATACAGAGTAAAAGAAGCCAGTCTAAAAAGTTATAAATTGATGATTCCATTTACATGACAATCTCACCATTCAAAAAACAAAATGAGGGTGAAGAAGAACAGATCAGTGGTTTTGCTTCGATTAGGGGCTGAAGGAAGTATCTGACTATAAAAGTGGGGACACAACAAGGTTTTGTGGAATTATAAAATTGTTTTGCATTCTGATTGTGTCAGTGGTTACACACATTGACTTAGATGCTAAAATGTATAGAATTGTTTACTAAAACATCAACTTCAACTCTAGCTGGTTTGGCTCAGTGGATAGAGTGTCCGCCTGTGGACTGACGGGTCCCAGGTTTGATTCCAGTCAAGGGCACATGGGAACATGCCTAGGTTGTTATTTGTGATTAAAGGAAAAATTATAGCATTGAATGCCCATGATAGAAAAGAAGAAAGGCTAAAATAGCAATTATATATGTGTGTGTGTGTGTGTGTGTGTGTGTGTGTGTGTGTGTGTACCACACTTTGTATGTATTTTATAATTCAATCCTACTTAAAGTAAAAAACATATCCATGTTTGTCACTATTGTTATGAATGAATACTTGCTGCTCTGAAGTACACTTGATGGACTCCTCAAATGAATTTTGCATATGTCTGTTACTTTATTTTAAGGCAGATAATGTCAAACCTTCCAAATTGGGGGTGGGGGAGTGGAATCTAGCAATTTTATAAAAATAATAAAAAGCAGAAACTTACTGTGTTACGTGGGCTATTCATATAGTAGTGCAAAAAATGACTATATGTAATATTGCTAAACTACATTAGAATGATATTACAGATCATACCAATATGGTCAATTTCCAATTAGATCCAAAACTACCAATTAAATTGATTAGTCCTGGTAATGTGGAAAACATACAGAAAATTTCTGATATACAGGTTGTTTCTCTTCAGTAAAAGAATCAGAATTGTTTCAAGGGTAGGAAAGCACTCAACAGTTCTCTAACATTTCATGCCAAACAAAAAAAGAAAAGGTATAAAATAGATCTTTGCCTGAGTACACATCCTTTCAAGGGCCACACAACAGGCTATTTCATCATCCATCACCTTTGCTTTGGCAGCCTTGTGGGTCAAATAAGTGAAGCATGCTGTTTGCACTGGTGTGTCCTTTCATCAGAAGGGGTGGTTTCCAGCTGATGTGTTTGATTGCTTTTCAGTATACAATTTAAACCCTGGAATTTTGTAGCTTTTAAATAGCAACCTAAGATAGATTATGTCCTCTTCAGTAAGACTGCCAATTTCAGTCTTCTTGAGAGGATAAGAGGTAAGAGGTGGGGTGAGAACCAAGGGAAATCATCAAAGAAATGTAAAGAGAGCCAGGGCACTGAAATAAGAGTGAAAAATAGAGATCACAAGGAACATATTCTTGTCATACATCAACTGTTTCCAAAGTGGGTATGTTTGCAAGTTCAAATTGTGTATTGAATCAATACTCTTCCCAGAGCTCTGTTTCCTGCTGATGATACTCTTGTTCCACAATTCTGTTCCTGCTGAGTAAGTTTTGCATTTTTATAAGGTATGATTGTAAAATGAGTGACCTTAAATCCATTACTACCAAGGGATGCCTGCTCATGGGTTTAGTCTGAATTATCATAGTAGTAAGATACATCCACTCAACCATGTGTTTATACCTTTCTCCATTTATTTTGCATCTTATTGATAAAATTGAATTAACTTGTCAAGGTACACAGGAAATGATCTGGTAATCAGTTCCCTCTAGTCCTAAATATTAATACCCCACATTTCAGAAACAGACTGTTTTTCAGGCTAAGTGAAATATGTTTAAAAGCTTGGGGCATTTCAGAAAATGTAGAATTATTTCTCCCTAAAGTTCTCAGATAAAATATTTTAATGGTTTTCATTGTTGATATGTCCTGTTAAAACTGCCCCTAATTTCTACACAAAGTGCCACTTGTCACGGTGATATAGTTGCTGAGATGCTAACTATATTATAATTCAAAAACTGAAGAAAATACTTAATCAAAATAGTAAAAGGTGCACAGTGAACTAGGTGAAGTTTAAGGTATGTAATGAAACAATTTAGATCATTTTTGAGTAGTGGGCACATATGCCAATCTCTTGTTACATATTGTTCTTTCTTTTGTTTGTTTTATTTTCAGCAGTATATTGTTATTCAAGGATGTTTATTTCAATTTGATGGTAGAGAAACATCAGTCACATCCTGGTAGATTAGTACTATGACACCCTTAATGAAAAATGGATGGGTATTCTAGCACCTTCCTTTCCTCAGGTCTTAGCAGATAAAATCTCATGTTGCCCACTTTAGACTAAACATTCTCTCTACTTTTCTAAATTTAAAATCTTCATATGAAAAATCACTTTCTGACAACGTATTAGTACTTCACACTTTTCTCAAGATACAGTTTATATTTTTCACCATATTATGAGACTTTGACTATTTGGGTTTTTTTTTTTGTTGTTGTTGTTGTTGTTTTTTACATTTTATTATTATATCCAGTCACCTGCTACAAAGCCTACTCTCTGTTCACATTCCAGAATATTTCCCAGATTCCCCTACTTCTGTGTTCTTGAACATGGTATAACTTCAGCTTTTTCACCCTGGTAAATTCCTCTAATCACTCCAATAGACTGATCTCAAGTGTATCCTTCTGTGTAAATAAAGCCCTCATATCTTTTTATTTGTCACTAGAGGCCCGATGCATGAATTCACGCACTAGTGGGCTCCTTCAGCCTGGCCTGGAGGATTGGGCCAAAACCAGCTCTCCAAAATCCCCTGCAGGGTCCCAGATTTTAAGAGTGTGCAGGTCAGGCTGAGGGACCCACTGGTGCTCAATCAGGGATGAGGAGGGAAGCAGGAGGTTGGCCAGCCAGGGAAGGAGTGCAGGAGGGTTCAAAGGTGTGTCTGGCCCATCTCTCTCAGTCCCAATCAGCTGGACCTAGCAACAAGCTAACCTACCGGTCAAGGTGTCTGCCGGCTGATGATCAGTGCACATCATAGCAAGCCATTGAGCTGCCTTAGCATATCATTAACAATTTACGCTTTGATTGGTTGAATGGACAACCAGATTACTGGACACTTACCATATTATGTTTTTATTATATAGGATTTCTATTTGCTCTAACAATTACATTGTTTTCATTAGTTTCCAGTCTGGCCTTACTTGACTACCTTTTACTGCCATATTTTGTCATTAGTATAAATTGCCTAAGTTTGTGAGTAAATACTTATCAAATTTATTTATTGTTCCATTGGTGCATTTAATTAAACTTATAAAAATACTGTATTTTATGACAAGTACTTTTATCTGGTAAAATAAACTTTCCAACTTTGCTGTTCTTTATGATATTCATGACTCTTCTTCACTGGACCTTTCTATATATTTTCAGAATGTGTTTCAATTTTCCTAGACTATATTTTTATCTTTTTTTGGGGATTACATTAAATCTCTAGATTAATTTGAATAAAAATTATGTATTTACAGTATTGTATCTTTTCATTACTAAGATAGAAAATCTATCTCTGTATTTGAAATCTCCATTATTGCACTTAATAAAACTGTATAAGTTTAGTATAGTGGTCTGCACACTTATTAGGCTTATTTTATTATTACTTTTTATTTCTAGCCATTTTTTAATTTCTATCCATAGCTGATTCTATGATAGAATTCAACTATATTTGATTTACTATAGATATTGTATAACTTTTCATTTAACAATGAAATGTTTAGTATTCTCATATTTAAAATTTGTTGCTGCCCTGGCTTATTTGGCTCTGTGGATAGAGCATTGGCCTGTGGACTGAAGGGTCCTGGGGTCAATTTCAGTTAAGGGCACATGCCTGGGTTGTGGGTTTGCTCCCCAGTGGGGGGAAGATGGAGTGTGCAGAAGGCAGCCAATCAATGATTCTCTCTTATCATTGATGTTTCTATCTCTCTCCCTATCAATTCTTCTCTGAAATCAATAAAAATATATTTAAATAAATAAATAAACAAATAAAATTTGTTGCTTATATCTAGTACATATATATATATATATATATATATATATATATATATATATATATATTAGAGGCCCCTTGCACAAAGAGATTCATGCAACAGCAACAGGCCTTCCTTCTCTTGGCTTCCAGCACCGATTTTCCTCGGGCACCCGAGACCCAGGCCTTTGCTCTGGCCAGAGCCTGCCTTCTTTGTCTTTGCTGCAGGCTCTGGCCAGAGTGTGCAGCCTTTGTCTTCACTGCAAACTTTGGTTGGAGTCTGCCATCTTTGTCTTTGCTGCAGACTCCAGAGTCTGCAGTCTTTATCTTTGTTGTGGCTAGAGTGCCACTCCTATAGCCCCTCGCCCTCCTTCTCATAGCAAGCTTACTGCCCTGGCTGGACACTCTGCACCTGGAGCAGCTGGGTGCTTACCATCTTTGTCCTTCTAATTTGCATATTCCCTCCTGATTGGCTAGTGGTCATAGCAGAGTGATGGTCAATTTGCATGTTTCTCTTTTATTAATGTAGCTATATTTAAAGCCTCGAAAAACAAGTACTGGCAAGGACGTGGAGAAAAAAAGAATGCTCATTACTGTTGGAGGGAATGCAGCCACTATAGAAAACAGTATATAGTTTCTTCAAAAAATTAAAAATGGAACTGCCTTTTGACCCAGTGATCTCACTTTTGGGAATATAACCAGAGAAATTTGAAATACTAATTTGAAAGAATATATGCACTGCTTTGGTCATACAGGATTATTTACAATAGCTAAGATCTGGAAACAGCCCAAATGTCCATCAATAAATAGATATAAAAGCTGTGGTACTTTTACACAGAGAATATTATGCAGCTGGAAAAAGGAGAAAATCTTACCTTTTGCAACAGCATGGAAGCACTTAGAGATTATTATGCTAAGTGAAATAATTAAGTCAGAGAAAGACAAATACCATATGACCTCACTCATTTGTGGAATCTAATGAACAAAATGAACTGAGAAACAAAATAGAAACAGAGGCATGGAAACATGGAACAGGCTGATAACGATCAGAGGGTGGGTGGTTGGGGCGCTGGATGAAAGAGTTGAAGGGATTACACATACATACACATGTATGCAGATAATACAATGGTGATAACCAGAGGAAAAGGGGCTTGGAGTGTAGGAAAAAATGGGGAGTGGGGAGAAAGATAATGGAAGATAGTTTGCTTGGGGCAATGGACACACAATATAAAATGTAGATGATGGTTTATTGAGTTATATAACTGAAATCTGTATGGTTTTGTGAACCAATGCCACCTTGAAAGTGAAAACAGTGTGCACACAAACTCACTATTGCCACAGTCTTTTTGAGGCAAGGGTCCAGGAATCTGGAGAAGGGTTATGCATAAATGAATAGGGACTAGACAAGATATATAAATTTGGAAGGCATTTCAGGGACCAGGTGGAAACTTAGCTCTAGTGACTAAGCTTCCCGAATCACTGGACCCACAGCTTTTTATTTACTGGAAAACACATTGGCCCTTTAGGTATGCAAACAGGCATATCAAAGGTAAAGTTTGGTAAACAGGAAAAGATTATCAGGTTAGGAAAAATACCTATAGCTGTTCAGCAGCAGGTAAAAATATGCAGATTTTCAGTCCTGCTTAAAATGTCCAATAGCCTTCTAAAAAACTTCTTGCATTTAATTATGCTAACTACTATTCTTAGTCTGCAACATATTCCCCTTTTTTGATTTAATAAATTTAACAAAAAATGTATGCTATATGCAGAGCTCGGTCCTTTTAAGATTTTTAAATTCAACGGAAAGGATTGAGTTCTTTCATGTCTTTTTAAATTGCTGCCAGGCATCAAAGGAATCAGTCTACAATAAGCTCGTTTCTGGGTGAACAGTTCTTTTAGTCCCCTTTCCAATCACTGTGGAACAGATTTTTATTGGTTCCCTTCTCAATCACTGTCCAACAGTTTTTATGGGTTCCCTTCTTAATAACTGTTCCCTATAATATGACAGCAAAGATATTCCAGTTCTGGATGATGGACAAATGGTAAGCAATAGCAATGCAGGTCCAACATTCTTTGGCTTGGTCCTGGGTAACCTGCAGCAATGCACAGCTAATGATTGCTATCATGGCAAGGTGTCTTCACCATCCCCACCTCTTGACTGTTTCTTCTCCATCTTGTCAGCATGTTGCTTGGGGCCACTGCTATCTGGGGGAGGGGTAGTCTGGTCAGCTCCTCTCTCAGATCCATTGTTGCAGGAATCCACACAGGCTTAGAAGAGTTTTATAGAAATATACAAGCATATCCTCCACCAAAGGTTAATAAAGGGACTTTTCTATTAACTAGATTAGAGATCTTTCCATTCTGTCAAACTATTTTCCTTTACCTTATTCTGACAACACGGGTGTCTTGCCATCAGCATTACAAGTAAAAAAACTTTTTAAAGTGAAAAAATTTAAAGTAATTAAAGCTTGATGTACTTTACTTACAGCAGATTACTACACTATTCCCAGTTTTGTGTTTTAAAGAATATCAAGAGGCTTTTGGAAATCCTGCAAGGAAGCCTTGATAGCTTCTAATTCAATTATTAGTACAGAAGTGTGACTGCTCTGGATTCATTGCATGATAAGCAGCTTTAATGCTCCAGGAAAAGGTTCCATCCTAATGCAACTAAGTTCCCCTGAATATGCATCTATTTTAAATTGCCAATTTAAATAAATCAGAAATAAGTTTTATTTTCTAACTTTATTTGTCCTTGGGTGTGGACAGTAAGTGATTCTAATTGAATTTCTGCTATTAATCTCTGAGTATATCTATACAAGCTTTGTTAGAGAGGTAAAAAGCAAATCAGTTACTTTTCTTTTTTCCTCCCGGAGTAATTTCTGGACCATATTTAGAAGTTTTTTTTTTTTTTTAAGTATTTTTTCTTCCTCTTAAATCTAGCAACAAACTTGCTTGCTTTTCAAATGTTGGTTCATACTACCATGCCTATATTTTAAGTGACTCTCTTTTACTGATGGTGATTCATTAATGATCAGATTTAATGCTTGAATAATAACTTCAGTTTATCCTATAAATATTAGCGGAAGAGATTTTAAAAATTTCTTCTTATTATTAAGCTTAATATTTACTTTTAAACAGCATTCTTTTTGGCTAGTGCTCATTTGTATACACAAAGGAATCATGGGAGGTCTCAGTAACTATTTCAGAGGATTTTACTAGAATCAATTGTTTAACATTTTGGCTTCTCCATATAACAGAAATTATATGAGATCTTGATAATATTTTAAAAAGCTAATTTATTAAGTAATTAAAGTAGGCATCTTTATTGAAAAAGCAAAGCAAGCAAACTTATATGTTTGACCTATGAAATACAAATGCTACTCCTCAGCCTATTTGAAAAGCAGGCTGCCTGGGGCTTTTTTTTGCTTTTGTTTTTAAAATTCTGCTACTGAAAAATCTGGTTCTGCTTAAGAAATATTCAGCAATCCCCTGGAGGTCAAACACCTAAAATAGTTAAGTATATGTATGTAAATAAAATATATTTATTAATTTTTATTTGATAAAGCTTTCCATGTGATTTTAAGTATATTAAATAGGCCTAATTTAGTTTAAAAATATTTCTTTTAAGGAGAGAGAATAAATCCTTGAATCATTCCAGGGCCCTTGGATGTCCCAAGGCCATCTCTTGGTTAAAGTCTTGAAATTTAACTTGGAAAGACCATCAAATATATATCCCAAAGATTATTTTGTATTCTTTTTATAATTATTCTAAAAGATATCAATTCAATTTAAACTGACTTTTATATTAAAAGTTTGGTCAAGACCACAGAATTAATCCTCTTTATTAATTAGACCATATAAAATATTGTACTCTAGATTGAAATTTACCACACATAAAGACTATAATATATTTTAAACTACTAATTACTCCAGAGAAAATACACAAATTATTTTCTCAAAAGTAAATTTCTATATGTATTTTGTTATCATAATTATATGATTTCTCCCAATTTAACTTGAACTTTAAACTCTTAGAAGCCTCAAATTTTTTGTGGCAAGTTAATTACTTAACATTTCTCAGATTAGCAATAACTGCACATTTTTAAGAATATATTTCAAATAAAATACAAGATATATTCAAAAATAGATTCAATTCTATCCTCTAGATTTTTCATATGAGGTAACTTAGATTAATATTTCAGTAATCTGTTATTTCAAAATACCTAGATATTTAATAACTTTTATTATTTAGTTCAGTAAACTCCAAAGTTTTAAGTTACCAGAGACTTTGGAAAACTATGTTTAGAGGGAGTGAGTGAAGAAAGCAAGTCTCCAGGTTGCTTTGCTTGAATGTAAAATCACCACATTTTCTCTGCTGGGGGAAATGCGACCAGTCCCCTCCTTCAACAAGGAGTGAATCTCCACTATCAATATACCCATAATTATAACTGAAAAGCTCCACCACAAATTTTTTATTTTAGTTATCTCTATCTATGCATGTTATAACAATTTTGAGATTTTAAAGCCAATTATTATCTAAGGCATTTTCTCTGGCAAATTCTGTAACAGAAGTAACTTACTGACTTTCAATGGCCTTAAGGCTAACTTGGGAATATGATCTATTATTATTAAAAAACTGTCATCTATTGTGGAAATACAAATCTTTTTTTATATATAAATATATTTTATTGATTTTTTACAGAGAGGAAGGGAGAGGGATAGAGTTAGAAACATCAATGAGAGAGAGACATCGAACATCCACCTCCTACACACCCCCTACTGGGGATATGCCCGCAACCAGGATACATGCCCTTGACCGGAATCAAACCTGGGACCTTTCAGTCCGCAGGCCAACACTCTATGGGAAATACAAATCTTATTGAACTCTCAGGAGAGGGCATCTACTTCATAGGATCAACACGTGCCTCCTCACCCCCACATCCTGCTTGCTTTGTGGAAATTCAGTAACTGGCTTGGCCACCCAGGTTTCCTTTCTTATTAAATTAAATTAAAGCATGCTTAATAAACTAACAATAAATACATTAAACTAAACAAAAATGACAGATAAAAACCATAATCAAAAAACATATACACAAGACTTAAAAATCAAAGTTCTTTTCCTAGAAATTTTTCTCCATAGCACTGACTACCTTTTAAAGTTATTTTAGCTAAACTCTCCCTGTCCCAAGGCATTATATGGTAATTTTTAAACAAAGCCTTAAAGAATTTCCCTGCAAGAGTGTTACCAGCTTCACACGCTCTAGCTGCCAAGCCTTTCCACACTAGAGATGGAGGGTCAGACTGCTTTTTAGTAATTACAGACTTTTGATCCCCAATGTGAATTAGGCATTTGCAATTTGAACAAGAACCCACATAGTTAAATATGACAAAGGCACTCTTTTTCCTTGAGCCTGATTTAAGAAAGTACCTTTTGACATTTCAATTTCTTTATAATTTTGACTTTTAATCAAATTGTTCCCCATTATGGTCTGGCTTGAAAAGATGCTCCAGCTTATTCTGGATCACGAATTCCAAAGTTTGGCATGGGGTTTATGCACAGAGAATCTCCATATCTTTACCAGTGATTCCCACCTTTACTGGTGATTAACTTCTTTTCTTTGCTCTGGCAAATCTTCTTCTCCAGATGTCCCTCACTGAGGTGCCATAAATGCTGCAGTCTTTTTGGAATCTGGAGAAGGGCTGTGCATAAATGAATAGGAATAATAAATGAATAGACAAGAAATATAAATTTGGAAAGTGTTTGGGAGAACCAGGCTGAAACTTAGCTCTAGTGACTAAGCTCCCCAAATCTCCAGACCAGTGGTTTTTTATTTACTGAAAAACACATTGGCCCTTTAGGAATTCAAATACACATATCAAAGGTAAAGTTTGGTAAACAGGAAAAGATTATTAGGTTAGGGGAAATGCCTATAGCTGTTCAGCAGCAGGTAATAATATGCAGATTTTCAGCACTGCTGAAAATGTCCATCAGCCTTCTGACAAATTTTTCACATTTATTATGCTAACTACTGCCCTTAACCTCCAGCACACTATGTATAGTTTAACTTATTGTCATCAGTTGAAGAGGGGGTGGGTAGGAGTTGTAAAACAACAGAGTCCAACATTGCAGATGTAAAATTCTATTAAATATTTTTAATGCAGTACTCCACTATTTTTCTTCCACTGTTTTCCTATCTAATGACTTTCATTGGTGATTGCTTTTTTAAAAATTAATTTATTTTTAAATATATCTTTATTGATTACAGAGAGGAAGGGAGAGGGAAAGAAAGATAGAAACATCAATGATAAGAGAGAATCATTGATTGGCTGCATCCTGCATGTCCCCCACTAGGGATCAAGCCTGCAACCTAGGCATGTGCTCTTGACTAGAATCGAACCTGGGACCCTTCAGTCTGCAGGCTGATGCTCTATTCACTGAGTCAAACCAGCCAGGGCAACAATGAATTTATTGTTATTCTTATATATATTGTTATGAAATCATCAGAGAAGATTTTGTTTAGAAAGAGTAAATTATGTGTCATGGTTTTGAATCTTCAGAATGTATGTTTTCTGGCATACTTTCTAAGTAGATAATACATTTTGACTAAGTTTTAGCATTTATTTATGGCTTGTGGATTTCCATCAACAGTGAATACTTAAAATAGGAGTTAAACTAAGCTTTGCCTTTGGGTTTTGATTTCTCTCAGAAGACTTTCACCTGTCAAAAGTACCAAATGGAAACTTTGTCCCTTTGCACTTCCCTGAAAGGGCTGTAGTGCTATATAATCCTCCTAAATAGATGTTTCCGAGTTTCTCAGTTTTCTCAAGGGTCTAAGTTTCTACTACCATTAGAAATTGTAATATACTTTATGGAGGTGTATTGAGAGATATACTATAAATTCATATAACCTGAACTTGAGTTAGACTTAGTTATTTTGGCTTTGACAGGATGTTTCCTGATCAGTGGCAGCTGTCCAAGCTCTACCACCTATGAAATTAAAACTTAACTGAGAAGACTCTTCATTATAAGGCTTATTTGTAATTCTCTATAATGAATTCCTATTGTTATAATAAGAAGAACATTTTTTTTAAAAAGAACCTTTAAAGAAGTTAATTATGGCCCTGCCAGTGTGGCTCAGTGGTTGAGCCATGGACCAATGAACCCGGAAGTCACAGTTCAAATCTGGTCAGGGTATATGCCAGGGTTACAGGCTCAATCCCTAGTGTGGGGCATGTGGGAGGTGGCTGATCAGTGGTTTTCTGTCATCATTGATGTTTCTATCTCTCTCTCCTCTCTTCCTCTCTAAAATCAATAAAATTATATTCTTTAAAAAAGTTAATTATGGCACTAAGATGCAATATCTTGGATGGAGGAGTTATTATCTATATAAAGTCTTCTTCCTCTTTATTTAAATGTGGCATAAAGTATCTTGTTTTCTGTGTATTTTTAACTTTTTAGTCTTGTTATTTCTAAACATTAAGCATTCCTGAATACTTCCTCCTTTTTGCACATTACCAGTATTTGAAACTTGTTGATTTCTCTTTTCAATCTCTGTTTTCAACTTTCCTGAGTTGAATACATGCTTGCTCTCTGCAGAAGTGTGATGGCATCCCCAATATTTCTTCTGAACACAACTCCAGAATTTAAAAAACAAACAACCATCTATGCTATATTTATGTGTATGCAGTGTTACTCTACCTTTTTTAAATCTCTGTATTTTTCACTCCCAGTAAGAGATCAACTGGTGCTTAGTTCTGAGGAGCTGGTACTGGTGCTTGCCACATTTCTTTTCTGTGTACCCAATAAAAAGTAATATATTCTTAGCCCAGTGCATATCCAAATAACTTCACCTCCTCCTAGATTTTGAAATACTGCAAATGCAAAACATATATACCCCTTTCTGCCATCCCCTTTCTTACTCCATGAGGGAATAGCTCTTATATCTGAATTAGTATGTTAGTCACTCAGCTCTAGATGAGAAACATGATCAAGTGGAACTGTCCCGGGAAAAACACATTCAACACTTTTTACTAGTTCAAAAACTACATGTTACCACTCTGTCTAGGTTAAGGTGAACTTCATCTCATTTCTAAAATGTAATAAAACCAGACCCTCCTTGCTTCACTTTGCTTAACAGGCATATAAATACATTTATGAATTGTGATCTTGACTGAAACCTGACTAAGAAACATGACATCTAAAATAAAAAAATAAAAAGCATTCCTTCCAGTGGAATATTCTCTGTATATGAAACTTTTGCTTGTGAGTTGAGAATATTACCACTAGAGGACAATGCATTTGAACTGACCTCTTTCTATATGGGAATAGAAATTGATTACTATAGTTATACTTCTATTTATATTGTCCTGAATGAATTTTCATCCATGAGTAAAAACCTTTACTTTTTACAAAATGCAATAAAATGCTTGATATGGAACTGATATAAACAAATTTAAATCAAGATCCTGAATCCTTGATTTACTTCTTTTTAACCAGTTGGCCACATAGCAGCAAGGAAAATTCTGTCAATTTAAAATAATATAAATGCAATTTATAATTAATAAAATAAATGCAATTCAAAATAATACATACTTCAAAATTTAGAATGTAGTATATTTAGAATTTTTTAAATCAGTACTTAGAAAACTGAAATTTTAGAAACAAGAAACTGATTTTCTATTAACAATTATTATTTATCCCTTTACAATGTTACATATTCTGAAAAAAAATATTTAAATTTTATTTTTAATTTTTCAATTTTTCTTTCCTTAATAATGGAATGTGTTAGTCACACCCACACAGAAAGCTATAATCTATGTGAAAATAAATGAACAGTCATTTTAAAAAGATATTCACCAGGGCTGACTCATGACAATTTGCCATCTTTTTTTAGTTCTTAGTCTCTTTTCATTTTTATATCGTGATATACTCTCTAGAAATATGCCTATCTAGAATCCAAATACTAGTAATTCTAGAAATCCAAATATTAGTAATTTATCCTTCATGCACTCCTCTGAATTCAGTTGATGGTAGACTTTTGGTCTACCAATATTGTACTTTATTGTATATACAAGTTGAAAAAAAAAGACTTAGAGAAATAAACTTTTATTTACTGAGAATGTTGGCTTCATTTATACCTAAGGTCTAGCCTATTTGATGGAAAGTGAGTCATTGAATTTTCCTCTAACTCTGAGCTTATTGACACTGTGTATATAAATTTTTCAAGTGAAGCATAGATTGCATCCTGTTTAGCTGCCTGGCTGCTTGCCCTATACTCAGCATTGGTATCCTAGTGCTGCCTTCCCTGCTGGTCTTCAGGCAAGATCACTTGAAAGAAAACGTACTGTGGTTATAATTTTTTTAAAGATTTTAGAATAATTAAAGGTGGTGTCTCAGAATACCATTCAACCATGAAAGGCCCGTGAAACAGAAAAACGATGTGCTTCACAAATTACCTCAAAGCAACCAGCTTGAGCAAGATTTATCTTAAAGAGCTTTGTGGGTGTGGCTTCTGTATTATGGAGGGAAGTCCAAGAAGATTTTTAGGAATCTCAGGAAGTCCTTAAAAGTGCTACATATTTGCAGAAACTTTTCCAGCTTGGGCTAAGTGAGAACAGAGTCGCTGTGGAATGAGGAAAGGCTTTGGGGCCTCTGTATGCTACAAGTTCAGATCTAGAGGAAGTGTCCTCATTGTGCTATCTAACTAAAGAACTGGACAGAGGAGACTTATTCACACTAGATCTGATCTAGATGAATTAATGCTATAATGAAAAGAGGCTTTTGGGGAACTGAAGGAGATGGGCGTGTAATTTGCATGTGGAAGAAATGTGAGTCATTAGAGGCCAGAAGGAGAACTAAGGAAGGTGGTTTCTAATACAGCCTCAGTGATCTCTTGCCTCCTGGTCATCTTGCCATTGTCTTATCTCATCCCCTAGAGAGTGGACTGAACCTTTTTACTTACTTTTATCACATAGAACAAGGCATAAGTGATGCGTTTTACTATTAAGATTAGATTTAAAAACAAGCAAACAAAAACCTGTGGCTGCAGTCGTTGGCATTCTCTTTTGCTTTATTTTTAATTGCTTATCTTGATATAAGCCAGTTTCTATACCACCTGCATTCTTGTGGAGATGCAGATGTGAAGGACTGAGGTCTGACAACTATATTATGATTTTGGAGATGTACTCCTCACCAACCCCAAGTCAAATCTTTAGATGAGAGCACGTGCAACCTTGGTCAATAGCTTGACTGCAACCTCATGAGAACATTAATCTAAGGCACTCAGCTATGCCAGACCTGAATTTCCCACCTGTTGGAAACCAAATATTGTTCTCACTAAATGGATGTAAACAGGAGGCCAGAAGGCTGGTCAACCTTAACTGCTCTGAAAGGTCAGAGCTAATTACTCACTGTTTAGTTGAAACATTATTGGTTGAAGCAACCTCTAGCTGTTTGTTTCATGTTAATTTCTGCTTTTGTTATTTCCTGCTTAAAGGCCAGGGGTGTGTCCCAAAGCCTTAATAAAAGGGAGAAAAAGGCCAGAGCAAGTGGCAGTCCTTTCTACTAGAGGAAGGCTCCCGCCTGGCCCCCCAATATTGCCAAATTAGTATTTTCTAGTCTCTCATTTCATTTGTGTGTGGCCTCTTTCAGAACCCGAACCCTGAATGGGGAACCCTGAACCACGCAGGACGTGGAAAGAGGTTCCCACACCCACCCAAAGGAATTGTGAGAAATAAAAGTTTGTTCTTTTCAGCTCCTAAGGTTTGGACAATTTTGCCCTAACCAGTTGTGCTCAGTGGATAGAGCGTCAGCCTGTGAACTCAAGGGTCCTGGGTTCAATACCAGTCAAGGGCATGTACCTTGGTTGCGGGCACATCCTCAGTGGAGAGTTTGCATGGGGCAGCTGATCGATGTTTCTCTCTCATCGATGTTTCTAAATCTCTATCCCTCTCCCTTCTTCTCTGTAAGGTTTGGGCAATTTTATTATCCATAAATAAATAACTAATGTATTATCTAACTAATTTTTTCAAGTATTTGCTCTTATATAATAATTGCACTCACACACAGACACACTGTGAGTGCACTTATTAGAAGAGTAGATCCTGAGTCTGAGTTATCAATAATCATAATATTTTATACCATCAGTTCTTATCTTCATTTATCACTATAACATACATTTTATATGTCACACAAAATTAATTGGTGAAGAATGAACAAACAAAACTGCAAAAAATGGCTTCATATCTGTTCTATTATGTATATGTATATTTCTTGAGTATTTGAAATGTGACTAATTGAGATTGGATGTATGCATGAGATACACACCAAATTCTGAAGACTTGTACTAAAATCTTAATGTAAGCTATCTTGTTAATAATGTATTAGATTTATTTTATGTTGAAATAATATTTTAAATAAATTGTATTAAATAAAATATAATAAAAATTAATTTACTTGCTTTTTTTTTTTTAAATGTGGACCCTGGCTGGGAAGCTCAGTTGGTTAGAGCATCATCTCAATAGCCTAAGTTTCAGATTGGATCCCAGTCAGAGAACATGGAAGATATAAATAGAAACAACAAATTGATGTGTTGTTTTTTTTTCTCTTTCTCGCTCCCTTCCACTCACTCTCTCTAAAACCAATAAAATGTGGAAAGTATAGTATTTTATAAGATAAATATGGTTAAAATAGCCAATTATTTCTTTTGTAAGGATTACGTTCCTAAATTATCTTTGCAATGTAAATGCTAAATTCAATAAGACGTCCTCATTTTTTTGTGTGTTCTATCTTTCAAAAAGCATTTATAGGCTGCCAAACATAGAACACTAGTAAACTAATTAATTGAACAAAATTATAGGTTATAGACAAAGTCAAAAATATACATTAAATTTATTTTTAATTACACATTATTAATAATATATTCAATATGTTTCTCTCAACCTCTAAATACCTTTTTCTTGGAAGAAAATATAAAATAAAAGACTCAATTATTAATCTGAAAAGAATTAAAATATAATTTACACTATGTTTAAAATGTATAAACTTTGCATATTTGGATATAGTAGAAATATTGTAATTCAGTAAGTGCAATTATTCAAGTTACAGAATTAAAGAAAAACCTTGGAGAATGTTCTAGCTAAATATATTTTGGATGATATAAAACAGTGGTTCTCAACCTTTCTAATGCAATGACCCTTTAGTACAGTTCCTCATGTTGTGGTGACCTCCAACCATAAAATTATTTTCGTTGCTACTGTTAATCAATTGTAATGTAAATATCTGTGTTTTCCTATGGTCTTAGGCTCTACAGCAACCTAAGGCTCTATAGCTAGCAGGGTCACCTAAGACCATCGGAAAACACAGATATTTACATTACGATTCATAACAGTAGCAAAATTACAGTTATGAAGTAGCAATGAAAATAACTTTATGGTTGGGGTCACCACAACATGAGGAACTATATTCAAGGGTTGAGGCCTTAGAAAGGTTGAGAACCACTAATTATAAACTGAAACTCACTCAAGCTTTTACAGACAAAGGAAGGTTAGCTGATACCCATAATCAGCAAATAGTGACTCGCAAACCACAGGAGGCTCCTTGGACCCTTGAGTGTGGTTCTTCCACAAAATACCACAGCCTGGGAGAGTCTATTTTGAAGTAGTGGCATTAGAAGGTTAAGTTTAAAAAATTTGGCTCTCAAAAGAAATTTCAATCTTTGTACTGTTGATAATTTGGCTCTGTTGACTGATGAGTTTGCCGACCACTGGCTTATAAGATTTGTACACTGGGGATGAAGGGTCCCTCAGCCTGGCCTGTGCCCTCTCACAGTCTGAAGCCCTCCAGGGATGTCCCACTGATGGCTTAGGTCCGTCATTCGGAAATCCTTAGCACTGCCACCAAGGCGGGAGAGGCTTCTGCCACTACTGCTGAGCTCCCAGCCATGAGCCCAGCTTCTGGGCTTTTGGGCTTTTGGCTGGGTAGCGCTCCCGCTGTGGGAGCCCACTGACCACCAGTGGACAGCTCCTGCATGGAGCATCTACCTCCTGATGGTCAGTGCACATCATAGCAACCAGTTGTTCTCAGTTTGGTTGATTTGCATATTACCCTTTTATTATATGGGATATGCTAACCATCAACTTTGAAGTACAAGTCTCAGAGACTAGACTAGAAAGTCAGAAACTTGGAGACTGTCTTTGAAGGCCTACATTGTTTCTCTTATCTTAATTCTCTACCAATTTTGTATATTGCCCAATAATGTATCACATTTTTCAGTGAATAAGACACCTCCCCCCCCACTTTTCCAACCCAAAATTAAGAAATCAATATTTAAACATAAAATAGAACACAGTTTTATTTAATAATTACTGCAGGTAATGTTTACATACCGGTACTATGATATTATGCAGCATATCACTTTATTCAGCTTCTGTTGCATCACTATTAGCTCCAGACATATCAATTTCTTCAACTTCTATTGTAGCTCTGCTGTCTTCTGAGTCACTGTCTATATATGTGAGATCTTCCCCATAAACTGGCAGCATTTTTTGAGCTAAATTTCTTTGTTTTCTCATGGTTAACCCTTCTATCCTCATGAAATTGAAGCACCATCGTGCCTTTCCTGTAAAATCAACAATATTCATTTTGCTTGCAAAGATTCTTGAGTAAGCTTGGCTGACACACATAAATCACTCTGGTGCTACTCCATAATCCAAGTCTTAAGCCTTTGTTCCAAGTTTTCCCATTTTGCTGGTTTTCCTCTTAACGCCTTCTGTTTTGGCATCTTAAGGAGTTGTTCTTCTTGTTTTCTCCACTGTTTGGTCATACACTCAGTGGCAGGAGATCCAAATTGTCTCTCTGAAGCTGTATTTCCATGGTCTTTTGCATAGTTGATTACACTCAGTTTGAATTTTGAGAGTAAGAAGACAATTGCTTACTATTATTTATCTTTTTATTTTTTGACATCTTTCTGGGAACAGAATGCACTGGTCCCTGATGCATCTGGACACTCTCCACCTCCAATTATGGCATTAGCTGACATCAATAATAAAAAGACTCGTGATCGGAGGAAGCCTGTTTGACAAGGTATGGGCAGCTACACTGCTGTTCAGCTGACTTCTGTATATAAGATGCCCCTCAATTTTCAGTCTAATAATTTTAGAAAAAATTAGTGTCTTATACATGGAAAAATATGGTATTTTGTCCTGACTTTATATAATCAAATGCCTCCAAAAGTCATTATCTATTACCAGTCATTTCTGTCTCAGTACAAATATTGAAGAATGAAAAATATGTTTGATCACCTTAACTGCCACCTTTTGTATCAGGTAGGCTGGAAACATAGATTTTGCTACATACTCCTAGTTCTACTTGAATAATTTCTTTCCACCCTCTCCATTCCTAAAGTTTGAAAGATTGCCTTTTATCAACAATTACACAAAACAATAGATTCATTTCTGAACCAGAAAGAACTGAAAGACAAATCTATCTACTGAATTCAAAATAAGATTTAAATACTTTGTAAGGAACAATGGCAGTTTTCCATACTGTGTATCATTTTATGTTTCAATTTTTAAATAATTTTAGAATTATAGAGAATTATGAAAATAAAATTTTAGAAAAGGTTAAAATGTGTCCTTTTTTTAAAGAAAGCATTGTAAGAATTCTAATTCCTTTCTCCACCCACATATATCTCTTCTATTCCATCTAAGGAGAGAAAACCATGTTAAAAGCCAGGTGAATATATTTTCATATTTTGTTTATGTTCATGCACGCACACTCAATCTAACTAATATTAAATTATGCTGTACATATTTTATGAAATATTCACAGAACTACATCACGTTTTTTCATTGTTGCTGAATAAGATATTCATGAGTATGATACCATTGTAACTAGCTAGTTATTAATAACTAGAGGCCCAGTGCATGAATTTGTGCATGGGTGGGGGTGATTGGAGCCAATCGGGCCAGACAGCTGCAGGAAGGGACTGTGAGAGGTTGGCCAGCCACAGGAATTTGGCTGTGCACTGACTACCAGGGAGCAACTCCTTCATTGACATCTGACTCCTGGTGGTTAGTGCCCATCATAGCAAATAGTTGACTAGTCATTTGGCCGTTCAGTCTTTTGGTCACTTAGGCTTTTATATATAGAGATAGGAAAGGAGCAAAGGAGAAGCCAGATATTATAGCCATGTCATTTGGGCAGTGTCACCAGGAAGCTACAACTTTGCACCCCCTGGGAACCACCAGCCTATTCCCTGCAAAGCACTGGTGGCAGGGATATAGATGCATGCCAAGTAATGATAGATGCAGGAAATGTGCTTTCTTGTCAGTCACACCTGGGGACAGAGATCATTGGCCAGAATAGGTGAATGTAAAAATGTGGGAATACCTAATTTCCTACCAGGGATGGGGAATGTCTGGCCCACAGACCATATAAGGCCCATGAAATCATTGGTCTTGTCCAGCCAGGCATTAACGGTGAGTTAATTAAATGTTTGACCAAATATAGCAGGCTAATTTTTAAGTTGATAATTTTGTATGGCCCACAAATGATGTTATAAATATTCAAATGGGCCTTAGCAGTAAAAAGGTTCCCTACCCTATAGTAGTTATCTTTCTTTTGTGCTCTTGGCTACCTCTTGGCTTCCTCGTATTCACCCATTTCTCCAAAGCTATGTGGACCTGTGGATCCCACAAGCAGTGGACTGATGGACTCCAGCAGAGAAAAACAAATTAAGCTAACCTGATGCTGTATTGGACTATGCAGACATGAGAAGAAAATTCTGGATAATAACTCTGCTGTTAGCCCTGCTAACGGCAAAATAAGACTTTTTCCTTGGCAGGACTGAGGAAAATGAAACCTAGAAACTCACAGGTTTGATTCCATAGAAATAATACTTTCTACAATATTACATTTCCCTCATGCAAGTCTCAGAAAATTATTTTTCTCTGGATAGCTCAAAACTCCACTCCCATGGGCAACAGCTAGGAACAAGGCAATCTCTCCATGTGTAACAGATATAAATTATTTTATTTAGCCTATACTCTAGATAGGGATATTTTAGTTATTTTACTATTTTTTATTGAAACAAGTCATAATATTATATTTTTGTACATGCATATTTACCCCTTTAAATTATTGTTTTCTTATAATAATTTCCTAAAGTGGAGAGCAGGATTGTGGATAATTCATATATTTAATATTGGATAACTCACACATTTAATATTGACAGAAAAACTCAATCTAAATGTATAAATTTGTACACCAACCAACAGTGAATAGTGAATAGGGGCCACTCTTCAATATTTTATCTAACATTAGAAATTATAGTTTTTATATTTTATATACATTGTAGGCAGCTATGGTATTTCATTGAGTTGATTTCCTGATAGTAGTACCATTTATTTATTTCTTAAAGGAATCTAATAAATTGATAATTATTTGAAGAAATGTTGATGCCAATTTTTCTACTATTATTTATTTATGATGTACAGAAGCTACTGTCTCTTTAAAAATTGGAGAGAAACTGAATCTATCATTTGTATGGTTAATGTTAATTGTTTTTCCATACAGATAATTCAAGAATGATTTTATATGTAATTAGTAAAATTTTGATATTTAACTTCTTAGCCATCTATTTTAGTAGGGAGCTTAGTATTTGCATTTGTATTTTCCAGAATAATTTTCATAATTTTATAATTATCATTGCTTTCAAGGTTACATGTTAAATTTTGCTATTATTTTTTTATTAATTTTTTGAAACCTTTATATTTTTTCTCCTGTTGAGATACCTTGGGCATAATCAGTTTTTTTAAAGCATTCATTTCATTTAGAATTCCTAATTTTGAGACCTAATATTTTCCATTTATTTATAAATCACCCCACTATGCAAAATTGTCAAATAAAACCACTAGCTCCTGACAATAGTGAGATTGAAGCAGAATATAAAACAAAATGATTTTTAACTTAAAAAAATGTTATGCATATTACTAATGCTATCATTGCATTACTTTGGTATTGGTTTAGCTATTTTTAAAAACATCAACTTAAAGTGGCTTAAAGAAGTTAGCCTATTTTTATGTTTTAAAAGCTAGAATGTAGGAGGTAGAGCCCTTACAGAACAAGAATTCAGGAGAGTTCTTTGATACCAAGTCATTCAGGGACCCATTCTCCATCCTCTTATAGTTTTGTCATCCCTGATAGTAGATGTTTACAGTGTATGCCTATGTTTCTATTCTGTGTATTCTTATGATTCTTAATTCTGACAGGTGCATTTGTTACATTAATTCAATGTTCACATGCATGAAATCATGCATAAACACACTGTACTATTCTTAAATTGTTCCCTAATATATCAATTGCCTTGGAACAAATTAACATTTTCAAAAGAAGCATTATAAAGAAACTTACTGTATTTTCTCTGCAGTAGGTATATAGGATGCATAAAAGCATATTTGTGTTGCTAACTTGCTTATTGTTATCAGAACATGAAAAAATACAGCAAATATGAGATGTGGAGTAAGAGAATATGTGGTAGGAATTTTCAGTGTTCATGGTCTGTCACTGAGAAACAATTAGCATAATTATGCAGGGTATAAATAATGATGAGCTTATTTATGCTAAAGGCATGAATTTATGAGGAAACAACCAAATGCATAATTCATATTATGATAGGTTTCAGCTATTAGAGCTTTGAGTTCATTGGTAAAGAAACTAAAATGATTGATAAGGATGTTAGCAAGCCAGAAAAGTTCTTCCTATCTCTCCCTTGTCTTTGATAATACTAAATTGTGCACTGATCTACAACTATAATGAACAAAGTGGTCCATTTTAAAAAAGTAATATTTTCAAAATAGCAGTTTTATCTAGTAAATACTACCACACAAGGCCATGGAAGTAAATATGCTTTCAGTTTTCAAGATATGCCTGTGTTTCCCTATAAAATTACAGATAATGTTGCTGAGAACTTTATAATTTAAATTTTGTATGCTATTGGAAAAGTGGTACAACTGATCATTTTGGAGATGGCAAAACTCAGTTTTAGATATGCTAAAAGATATGAAGTTGAATAAAAACCTATGATGAGGTCAATAAGGAGAACAATTGACTTCCCCCAAAATTATTTCAATAATAAGTTACCAATTTAGAGATGAACTGACAAATGACTGCAACTTGGAACTTTAAAATGAATTGAATTATCAACTACTTTTGGCCATTTGGGGAAACATTTCCAGCTTGAACAAAATTAGTATCATTTTATTACTGTTGTCATATTCAAGTTTTTGCTTGTCCTTCATAAAGTGATTATGTATGAATTTAATCCTACTAATGCAAAAATCAGGTGTCACATATTTATTAGAAACATTCAAATTGAGTTTCACTGTAATTTAGGGCAGATTGATGCAGTTCACTGAGTTTGCTTTATATTTTAAATTCTGATATTAAACACTCAGCAGTTAGTATCAGTGCATTAGATTCTTCAACTTCATTGAGAACCAAAGAACATTCATTGTCATAGACTTTATGTCTCATATCATCAGTCTGAAGGAAGGAAAGGATGCATTTGGACAAGAGATTGAAATTATATCAATCGTCTTTTCAAATCACAATGGCAGAAAATTAGAAATCAACTACAATAAAAAAAAACTATCAAACACATGGAAGCTAAATAGCATGCTATTAAACAGTGAATGGGTTATCAAGAGATCAAAGAATAATAGAAACAAAAGAAGCACACAATATAAAACTCAATAGAACTAAGAACTGGTTCTTTGAAAGGATTAACAAGATTGATGAGCTTCTAGCCAGACTCAACAAGAAACAAAGAGGACCCAAATTAACAAAAACAAAATCATAAATGAAAGAGGTGAAATAACAACCAATACCACAGAAACACAAAGCATTGCAATATATATATACAAAGCAATATATATATACAAAGCAATATATATATATACAAAGCAATATATATATACAAAGCAATATATATATATATATATATATATATATATATATATATATATTGCAATGCTTTGTGTTTCTGTGGTATATTAAATCAACTCTACTCCAACAAACTGGACAACTTCATAGAAATGGACATATTACTAGAAAAATACAATCTTCCAAAACTCAATCAAGAAGAATAAGAAAACCTGAATAAATAAAAATTGCTACTGATAAAATAGAAGCAATAATCAAAAAACTTAAGGCAAACAAAAACCCCGGTAATCCTGGTCCATATGGCTTCACAGGGGAATTTTACCAAACATTCCTCTTCAGGAACAAGCAATCCTCCTCATACTATTCCCAAAAATTCAAGAGGAAAGCACACGTCCAAGCTCTTCTTATGAAGCTAGCATTACCCTAATCCCAAAACCAGATAAAGACACTACAAAGAAAGAGAATTACTGGCCAATATCCCTGATGAACATAGATACTAAAATCCTCAAAAAAAATGATAGCAAATTCCATCCTGCAATATTTTAAAAAGATAATATACCATGACAAAGTGAGATTTCTTTGGAAAGGCAAGGATGATAAAATAGCCACAAATCAATAAATGTGATTCATCATATAAACAAATTGAGAGGAAAAAAAAAACATGATCATAACAATTGATGCAGAAAAAGCATTTGACAAAATCCAACACTTTTTTTATATAAAATCTTTCAGAAGATTGGAAATAGAGGGATCATACCTCAACATAATAAAGGCCTCATATAACAAATCTACAACCAACATCATACTCAATGGGAAAATACTAAAACCATTTCCCCAAAGAATAGGAACAAGACAGGGATGCCCACTTCCATAACTCCTGTTCCAATTAGTACTGGAAGTGCTAGCCATGGTGATCAGACAAGAAGAAGAAATAAAAAGGTATTCAAATTGGAAAAGAAGATGTAAAACTGTCATTATTTACAAATGACATGATATTGTACACAGAAAACCCTAAAGATTTTTATGGTTAGTAGTTTTTTTCTAAAAATCCTAAAGACTCCATCAAAAAACTACTAGACAATAAATGAATTTGACAATGTAGCAGGATACAAAATTAACACTCAGAAGGCTATGGCTTTAGTATATATATATAATGAATTTACAGAAAGAGAAACTAAAGGGAAAAAAAATCCCATTTATTGTTGCAACAAAAAAAATTAAGTTACCTAGGAATAAATTTAACCAAGGAAGTAAAAGATCTGTACTCAGAAAATTACAGGACCCTGAAAAAGGAGATAGAGGAAGATATAAACAAGTGAAAGAATATACCATGTCCATGGACTGGTAGAATCAATTTCATTAAAAAATCCATACTATAAATAGATTCAATGCATTCATCATTAAAATACCAATGGCATACTTCAAAGACTTTGAACAAACTCTCTAAAAATTCATATGGAATAAAAAAAAAAATCCAGAATAGCTGCAGAAATCCTGAGAAAGAAGAATAAAATTTCAGGGATCACAATACTAGATATCAAGCTATATTACAAAGCCACTATCCTCAAAACTGCCTGGTACTGGCACACAAATGAAAATATAGACCAATGGAACAGAACATGGAATCCAGAAATTGACCCAAGTGATTAGGCTCAATTAATATTTGACAAAGGAGGCAGAAGAGCACAATGGAGTCAAGACAATCTCTTCAATTAATGGTGTTGGGAAAATTGGACAGATTCGTGAAAAAAAAAATGAAACTAGACCACCATCTTACACCGTACACAAAAATAAACTAAAGATGGATAAAGGACTTAAACATAAGATAGGAAACCATAAAAATCTTAGCAGACTCCATAGACAACAAAATTACAAACATATGTAGTAGCAATATTTTTACTGATACAGCTCCTAGGACAATGAAAACTAAGAAGAAAATAAACAAATGAAAAGCTTTTGCACAGCAAAAAAAAAAAAAATCAACAAAATAAGAAAGCCCACTGTATGAGAGAACATATTTACCAATGTTATCACTGATAAGAGTTCAATCACCAAAATTTATAGGGAACTCCTACATCTTAACAAAAGAAAGATAAACAATCCAATCAAAAAAATGGGCTAAGGACCTAAATAGACACTTTTCGAAGGAGGACATACAGAAAGCCAAGAGACATATATGAAAAAATGTCTCAAAGTCAATAATAATCTAAAAGATGCCAATCACTCTCCCCTGCCACTGAGCACCTGCTCCCTGAGGTACCACCTCATACCTATCAGAATGTCTATCATCAACAAATTAACAAACAAAGGACAAGTGCTGACGAGAATATGGAGAAAAAGGAACCCTTGTGCACTGCTGGTGGGAATGCAGACTGGTATCGCCACTGTGGAGTTTCCTCAAAAAATTAATAATGGAACTCCCATTTGACCCAGTAATCCCATGTCTGGAACTATATCCCAAGAAATCAGAAACACCTTTGTTCATAGCAGCACAATTTACCATAGTTAAGATTTGGAAACAACCTAAATGCCCATCAGCAAATAGTGGATTAGAAAACTGTGGTACATCTATGCAATAGAATATTATGCTCTTACCATTTGCAACAGCATGGATAGACCCAGAGAGCATTATGCTAAGTGAAATAAGCCAGTCAGAAAAAGATAAATATCACATGATCTCACTCATTTGTAGAATATAATGAACATAAACTGATGAACATAAATAGATTCAGAGACATAGAAGGCAGGAGAGGGTGGAGGGTAAGGGATCAATCAAAGGACTTGTATACTAGTTCATGTATATAAGCATAACCAATGGACACAAACAGTAGGGGAGACAGGGACATGTGCTGGCGGTTGGGAGTGGCTGGGGAGAGGTCAATGGGGAAAAAGGAGACATATGTAATCCTTTCAACAATAAAGAATTTAAATTAAGAAAAAAAAGATGTATCTTGAATTTTTTTTTTTTTAGGGAAATTCCAATGGATTTTACAAACAAAGAATGTCAAAAGATATGAACTGACACCACTTCCCTTCCCCCCCACCCAGTTCTTCTGAGGTATAAATGATAAAAAAGTGTAAATGGGATTATTTGATATATGTATCTATTGTGTAGCAAAGCGAGCCATCAACAAAATGAAAAAGCAACCTATTGAGTGGGAAAAATAATTGATGTGCATTTTTAAAACAGATTTATGCTATTATCTCTCAGAAATGTGTGGACTTTTTTTAAATTTTTTATTGTTATTGTTTAAAGTATTACATATATTAGTACATATCTCTCTTTTTTCCACAATGACCTTCCCCCAGCCTCCCCTAACACCTGTCACATGCTCTCATCCCACGTCACCCCCGAATGTCTTGTGTCCATTGGTGTGCTTATAAGCATGCATACAAGTCTTTTGGTTGATCTATTTCCCTCCCCCTTAACACTCCCCAGTCTTCGTGCTGTAATTTGACAGTCTGTTCAGTGCTTTACTGCCTCTGTATCTATCTTTTTATTTATCAGGTTATAATGCTCTTTATTCCCCATAAATGAGTGAGATCATGTGGTATTTTTCTTTCATTGTTTGTCTTATTTCACTTAACATAATGCTCTCCAGGTCCATCCATGCTGCTGCAAATGGTAAGAATTACTTCTTTTTTATAGCAGCATAGTATTCCATTGTGTAGATGTACCATAGTTTTTTAATCCACTCATCTGCTGATGGGCATTTAGGCTGTTTCCAAATCTTAGCTGTGGTGAATTGTGCTGCTATGAACATAAAGCTGCATATATCCTTTCTGATTGGCTGTTGTTTCAAATTTAAATATGTTTATCTGGATAATATGATTTCCTTGTAGTGAACTTCAGTCATGTATTGTTAATTAAATCTAGATTTGCTGATTTCATTTACAAATGAATATATAGCCACATAGAGCCCTGTGTTTTTTTGTTGTTGTTGTTCTTGTTGTTGTTGTTGTTGTTAGCAAGCTACTTCTTTATTCATCTCTAATTTTTCTTCAGAAGTTGTAGTTACATAAAAAGAATGTTTTTTAATTCCATATATATATATAATTTTTAGTATATCAATTGACGTAATAAGTGCCTAAAAAAATAAAACTATTTGTCTTCTTTCTTGCTAAAATGGAATAGAATTATATTGCTTTTTTGATACAGAACCAGATTCAATAGTGTTCACTTTGTAAAGGTTTCAACTTAAAGATAAATTCAAATAAAGAAATATTATTTCCAGATAAAGCATTTTAATCCAATGAGATAAATGATCATATATTCTTTGATAATCAAAATAATTCAAATTATCTCTACTTTATGGGACTAAAAAATGTGTTGAGAGCAATATCTCACAAATGGAAATTTGGATAAATGCCTATTTTAATCCCAGCCAATATCTTGTATTTTAGATATATGGCTTTGATGACTGTTGGCTATTTTCTTCCTTGTAAATTTTCATTAAGGTGTGACCTTATTGATGTATTTTAGGTATGCTGAAATATTGATCTTTTTATGTACAATTTTAATGGAACTTGCAATGCTCTTTTAACTCTTTCTAATTAGTAATGATTTTTTTTCCTGAAATTTACACAAAACAGTGGCTAGGTGACTACATGCTATTTCTCTGAAGGGAAAACTTTGCTGATTAAATGGGGGGCAGGGGAATCTACCTCTCCTACAACAGTGAAAAGTTTTCTTTTAGGTTTAAATATTTACTTACTAGGCAGGTTTTTTAAGATTGTAAAGTTGTAGAAAACCAAATGCCTCAGAGAACTATACAGTTGGGAATTTCTCAGATTCGATTTATATTGGGATATAAACACAGACTATATATTGAATTCTCTGAAAGTCATGATGTAGCTCAGATGAAGAATATATGTTACTACTGTTTTTCCCCCCTGAGTCAGCCTCTATTGAAATCTCAACAAGATGTTCTACTAGCCTCTATATAGAACTTGGCAGGAGTTAAGCTTGCAGCGGCAGCCACTGAAGTCATTTCTCTTTGACAGAATCTATAAAGCCAAACACTGTAATAACTTCTCTGATGGAATTTTAGCGGTGAAGCTCTTTGTCTTGTTACCATTGCCATTCACACTCAATCTGGGCCTTTACCTGCAGGGAAATATTATGATGCCCTGTGGTCTCTGTTTCCACCTGTGACCCCTGATCAACTGGAAAGTGGCAATTTTTCTTCAAAATGAATTTGATACTGGGCAATGAATGCTGTCAGAGAGAGTTCTCATACTGGAGGGACTTCTCTGAGTTGCCGCAGTGGCCATCTAAAGTAACAAGAGGCAAACTCATAAGCTTTTGGATACTTTCTTTCCCTCTAATCTTCAACATAGACAATTGGAAAGGATTGTCTACAGTGGCCACCTGCAACTTCAGGCCAAGATACCTACTCTTCATTTTCATTATACTTCATGCTGAATCTGGCTAAGAATGATGAGAAGGAAAAAAAAAAAAAGATGAACATAATTATAATAATATTGGTAAAAATAAATATGAAAATCTCTCTTCCTATATGGATCATTTCTACACCTCTATTTCATGACCTCCCACCACTCTCCCCCTTAAAATGTCCTATATTTTGATATTAATATCCCACTCTACTCTTCTAATATTTATTGTTTTAGATGTTATATTTTTCAACTATCTGTGCCTTTATATTAATCTTCATCTCTTGTATATAACATACAGTTGAGTCTCACTGTTTTTTTCATTCTGACACTACCTATTAATTCAAGTGTATAATCTAATAATATTTAATGTAATTATTTATGTATTTGAATTTAGATAAATTTTTTACCTTTTTTGTGTGAGTTTGTTTCCTCTAATTTCCATTTTTCTATAGTTTTTTTCTCTGTCAACATGGATTTTATTTGAATATATTTTAAAATTCCTTTTAATTGTTGTATTAGCTTTGTAATTACACTTCTTTGCACTATTTTCAGTATTAGCACTGAAGTTTGTATCATGCACTCTTAACTCATGATAATATAATACAATTGTCATTATAAATAGACAAATTTTTCTCTAAGAATGTGAACAATATTATATGGTGATTTAATTTTGGGTTGCATCATATTGACTCATATTTTTAAATGAATATGAAAATTTGTGATATGCAAAAAATAAGTAATTAATATGACTTTAAAGTTTTAAAAATAAAATACAGTTAAGATAGAAATTGATTCCCAGGTCAAAATTATTACAATGTAAGTTAGGGTAGCAGTAGAATTTTCAAAAAATTATATTCTTGCCGAAACCGGTTTGGCTCAGTGGATAGAGCGTCGGCCTGCGGACTGAAGGGTCCCAGGTTCGATTCCGGTCAAGGGCACATACCTTGGTTGCGGGCACATCCCCAGTAGAGGTTGTGCAGGAGGCAGCTGATTGATATTTCTCTCTCTCATTGATGTTTCTAACTCTCTATGTCTCTCCCTTCCTCTCTGTAAAAAATCAATAAAATATATTTTTAAAAATTATATTCTTGATTTGAGAATATTTTACTTAACTATATTTAAATTATCTTTTAACTTGTATTAATAATTTATTCATAATATTTAGTTATTCACATAATAATTAATCATAATTTTTTAATATCACACAATTCAATAAAATTGAATATACCAATTATTATCCTTTTGAAAGTTAGGCATTGATAAAGTTATTTTGTACACCTTATTATACAATAAAAAATCCAGTTAGTTTTAAACATCTGAAGTTAAAAATAAAATAGGTGTTAATCAAATAATTAATTTAAGAAAATAATCTTAGGCTAGCAACTGTCTCTTGTTCTTTGTTGGGTGTTAAAAAAAATAAAACACCAATGAAGAATTTTTCTAGACTAAAATGTTTGTAATATAGTAGGCATAATATAAATAATTAATTTTGAAACAGAAAAGGTTAGGTTATGTACTGTAAGCTACACTGGAGAAATAGGAATATTTCATATTATCTTTAAAACGTTTTGTAAGTAAATATGACAAGTTGAGTAAATTACATGGACAAGTATGAATCTCATGTCCTGCATAATGAACTCTCAGCAGATGGAGACATTTTCCAAAGTTTCTGTCTTAGTATTAATATAAGTGAGACTCTAGACCTCAAAAGGTTCAGCTTTTTAAAAAAAAAAAATATGTGCAGGAAATATACTTTTATTTTTAAAAATAAACAAGAAAATAATTTCTTATTTGGATTATACAAGAAAATTGGAGCAAAATATATTATTAATATAAATAGAACAAAACAAATGCATTTTTGTGTTTATATTTAATTTAAAACTCATTTTAAAAAATATTCTTATTCTGATTTGTTTTGAAAATAGATCCAAAGTGTGAACTAAAATAGTGCATATTAGCATAACATTAATATTTACCAACATATTTTCCCTTAGGGATAATGTTTTATCATGCTGATTTAGTTTTTCATTTATTTTTTTAGTTGTTTAAGTTTGAAATTGAATTGTTATTGCTGCTATTTGCTATCTTTGTTTATTTTATTTTATTGGCACTTATTAAAAGGAATTTCAAATCAGCTACTGTTGCATCTCTCGTCTCTTTCTTAACTAGAAATTTTATTTTGAAATAAATTATATTCTCAAAACTTGGATCAGGTTTAAAAATCATTTTGTCAAATTCACATGCCTATGGACCCTATTCCTCCTCCTCAGTCATGATCTGCTAGTACCTACATATCTTTGTTTAAAAACCTTGTTAGGCTGTTTCTTGAAAAAACACAAAAGTGATATTTTCTAGTAGCTGAATATAAAAGGGTTTGGATTATTATCCAATCATGATATATTCTTATAAAACTGCTTTTACCTTCATCCCTCTGAACCAATATTGCCTCATAATTATAAACATTGTATAACTTTTTTTTACTTTTCAAAATTAAATGTATTGTAATGAAATTGGTTAATAAAATTATATAGCTTTAAAGTGTATAATTCTATGATACATCATGTATATATTGCACTGTGTTTACCATCCAAAATCAAATCTTCTTCCATCACCATATATGTGACTGCCTTTACTCTTCAATATGCCCTCACCTCCTTTTCCTATTAAATACCATACTGTTGTATTTGCCTATTATTTTTTATTTGTTTGTGTTTCTTCTTCATTTATTGCTTTCATTTGTATATGCCACCGATGAGTCAAGTCATGTGGTTCTTAATTTTTTCTTTCTGACTAATTTCACTTAGCATAATATTCTCAAGATATATCCATGTTGTTGCAAATGGCAGTAAATCATCTTTTCTTATGGCTGAGTAGTATTCTCTGGTATATTTGCACCACGTCTTTATCCAATCACCTATTGAAGAACACTTTGGTTGTTTCCATATCTGGGCCACCACAAATAATGGTGCAATGAATGTCACTAGTATTAGGGAAATGCAAATCAGAACCACCTCATACCTGTTAGAATGGCTACTATCAACAAGACAAATAATAACAAGTATTGAAGAGGTTGTTGAAAAAAAGGAACCTTCATTCACTGGTGGTGTAAACTGGCACAGTCACTGTGGAAAACAGTATGGAGGTTCCTAAAAAAACTAAGAGTATGCCCTGCCAGTGTTGCTCACTGGTTGGGCATCAATCTATTAATCAGGAGATCACGGTTCCATCCTCTATCAGGACACATGTCCAGGTTGCAGGCTTGATCCCCAATAGGGGGCATACAGGAGGCAGCCAATCAATGTTGTTCCTATTTCCTGCTCCCTCAACCTCCTTCTCTGAAATCAATAAAATATATATATATTTTTAAATTAAGAGTATAGTTACCATATGACTTAGCAAACCCTCTTCTGGGTATATACTTGAAATTTTTTGAGAGGAGGAGCCAAGATGGCGGCATAGGTAAACACCTACACTGCTGCCTCGCACAACAATTTCAAAACTAAAACTAAAAGACAGAACGGACGTCATCCAGAACCACAGGAAAGCTGGCTGAGTGGAAGTTCTACAGCTAGAAGGAAAGAGAGGGGTTCACAGAAACCCAGAGGAGCTGCAAAAAGCTGAGGTACGGAGACCGCGTGCTGAGAGAGCGGGTGCCCGAGTACCTGGCTGGCTTTCTCTGACGGGAGGGAAACGGAGACCCCCAACGGTATTGAACCCCTTATCCTACGACACTAAACCGCAGATCCAGCTGAAACTCATAGTGGGGGAGTTTGGACTGTGAAAAGGAAGGAGTGCACAGAAACTTAGGGGAGTCGCTGCGGCGCGTACGCGCACACACAGGGCGCCGGCGCCACACTGAGGACAGATTGCTGATTCTGCCGCTGGCTTTTGCTACTGGGCGCGAGACAGACCCTCCCAACTGCGCCACTTCTGAGTCCACTGGACCCCTGTTTCGGGGGAAACCCTGGAGACCTAGACTCGTGTGGTCCTGGTGCGCAGGGGAGCAGGGGAGCTGGAAAGGCAGCGGTCTGGAGGCACTGCGAGCACGCGCGCGCGCGCGCACAAGGACCGCTCCAGCGATTACCCAGTCACGTGAGACTCGGGGGCCGTGGAGGGCGGGGCCGACTGGAAGGCAAGGCGGTCCCTTAAGCCCTGAGACTCCACCCATCCCAAGCTCAACAGAGGCTTCTGTGGTCTTGCAAGTAAAAAAGTTTCCCCGTCATAGTGAAAATGCCAAAACAAGGGAAGGGACCAAAAACAAAAGAAATGGAGGAAAAAAAAGACTGGATATAGAGTTCAAAACCATGCTTATAAGGTCTCTCAAGAATATGGTAGAGAAGGTGGATAAACTTAGCAAAAGCCTACTAGAGATGCTAGAGATGATGCATAAAATTAGCAAGCCCCAAGAGGAGATGAAAAAGGACCAACTAGAGACACTAACTGAAATAAAAAAATATACAGAATCCTAACAGCAGACTAGAGAAAGGCAAGAATCAAGTCAAAAATTTGAAATATAAAGAAACAGAAAACACTCAACTGGAAAAGCAAGAAGAGA
>PVJN01015412.1:34011-44528 GCA_004026805.1 Lasiurus borealis | reverse complement strand
GGGGGGGGGGATGGCAGGTGGGAACCAGGAGGAGGGCCAGGCCACACCCTAGGGCTGATTCTAACCAAAAACAAGGCAGAGCTCTGGAGCCAGACTGGTGGACCTGGGCAGCCGTCCCCAGGGCTCTGTGTGGTGGTTACTATTAGCAGTGGGAGGCAGGGAGGACAGAGGTCAGAGGCCTGAGGACGCCCATGGTTCCATGGAACAGGAAGCAAAACTCCAGAGGGAGATTTCAGAGTTTAAATCTTGTGCATGTTGAATTGAGCAATTAATGTGGCGGTAAGAAGGCATTGTTGTTTCTGGCCCATCATGGCCCCCCTGGTAGGTCTCAGCCTGTGAAGTGGCCTGGATCCAGGCTTCTCCGGCCAACCTCATCCGGCCTCATCCGTCTTCCTTCTGTGGAGGCTGCTCTGCTCGCCACCACTGCTGGTATCAGCAATCCTCACCCCTTGGCTGAACAGGACTCTCAGCGAGCAGCCTGTGGTCCCTTTGTAAACATGAAATAATACCCATCGCTCCGGGGAACAATGGCTTCATCCAGGCTGAGACTGGACCTCAGAAGACAGAGGAAGCCGCCCTGCCTTTATGTCAGAGGCCAGGAAGCCTGACCCACCACCACCCAGGCTCCACACTGCCAGGGGCATGGCCACCACTGGGTGCTCACTTGTCATGTGGGTGTCCTCACGTGAAGGCCTCACCGCACAACGGGTGCCATCACTGGACATGAGGATGCACACACGGTCTGAGGGGCTAGCAGTGGGTGGACGTCCATGGCTGTGAAATCATTCTGAGCGATCTGGTTGGTCCTGAGAAGTGGATGATTGTCCCACTGTCAGGTGGCTCCCTCTGTGCAGGGGGCTCGTTAGGGGTCCAATGAGCTAGAGGAAGAGGGCTGGTAAACTGGGTGCCAGGGAGGGCACCTGCTGGTGGGGTCTCAGACACCACTGTCCCATTCTCCCGGGGCCTTACAGTAGGGTCCTGTCTCACTGAGCATCATAGACACAGGTCCCCTGAGCTGGGACCTACCCTGCATGGCAGGAAGAAAAGGCTGTGGTCTGTGTTTCCAGATCCTTCTCTGGCCACCTCTAGTCTTTGTAAGTGGCCGAGAGTAGTATAGATCTCTATACTGTAAGAACCCTCAGCTTTGCTTTTTGAAACTGAGCTCTGTTCTCCCTTGGGCTCATTATGTCACTGTGGTGGGCTGAGTAATGGCCCTGTGCTGGAGGCTAATTCCAGCAGGTCATAAATGCAAAAAGTTCATTAAAAGCTTGATGGAACTTGGGGCTTCAGCAGGGCTGAAAATCTGCATGTTATTACCTGCTGCCAGACAGCTGAAGGCAGTTCCCCCAACTTGATAATCTTACTGTTTACCCAGCCTTACTGTTGATTTGTATATCTGCTTTGCTATAGGGGAAAATCTATACTAAGAAAAGGTTAATATGCTAATTAGATCAGGAGACCTTCTGGATGTCCTTCTGGACAAAGCCATGGTGGCGTGGCCAAGGCAGAGGCAGTTAGGGGCCATCAGGCAGGCAGGGAAGGGCAGTTGTGGGTGAGCAGGCCGCCTGGGGGTGGCAGTTAGGGATGATCAGGACTGAAGAGGGACAGTTGGGGGAAATCAGGCCAGCAGGCAGAGTGGTTAGGGGCAATCAGGCAGGCAGGCAGGTGAGCAGTTAGGAGCCAGCAGTCCTAGATTATGAGAGGGATGTCTGACTGTCAGTTGATTGGGCCTAAACCAGCAGTCAGACATCCCCTGAGGGGTCCCAAATTGGAGAGGGTGCAGGCTGGGCTAAGGGGCACCCCTCCTCCCCCATGCACGAATTTCGTGCACTTGGCCACTAGGTGTGTTAATAAAAAGCTAGGGGTCCAAAGATTTGGAGAACTTAGAACTAAGCCTCCTCTGGCTCCCCCCAAAGTGCCTTCCAAATTCATATTTCTTCTCTAGCCTCTTTATTAATTTGCATCACAGCCCCTTCTCCAGATTCCTGAACCCTAGTAGATGTGGAAACACCCCAACAGCCCTGCAAGGCATCCGTCCTGATCCCTGGACCCTGCAGGTCTGTGACCTGACTCAGCAATGGCGGTGCAGGCGTGGGTAAGGATCTTGAGCTGGGAGTGGGTCCTATGTGATCTGGGTGGGCCTTATAAAAGGGAGGCAGACAGAGATTTGACCACAGGAGAGAAAGCCACAGGGAGAAGGGAGAGATGATGTGATGTGGTGCCATGAACAAGGACTATGGTACCTTGAGAAGCCAGAAAAGAAGAGGAAGCAGGCCCTCCACTGGAGCCTCCGGGAGGCTACAGCCCCGAGACACCTGATTTTAGCCCCTTGAGGCCTGTGTTGGACTTCTGACCTCTAGAGCTGTCAGAGAATAAATGAGTTGTAGAAGCCACCGAGTTTGTGGTCATTTGTTACAGCAGCCACAGGACACTCATGCAGCTGCCCACCCCCCTAGAAGGTAGAAGAGGTGCAGTGGGTTTGGGTTTCAAATGATTATTCTCAAACCCCTGAGTCAAGAGCTACACAGATTAACACCCTGCGCTGCTAGGATGTGTGGGCTAATTAATTATGTTATTGTAAGTGGCCGAGCTTACAATTCTTATAAATAATTACATTATTTAGATATTATAATACTATAATAAACAATTATATTATTGTGGTGGCCTCAGTTGAATTAATGTAATAATTAATTACATTATTGTAAGGCTGCCCAGATTCATCCTATTATTGTGATGCAAATTATTAAGGGGTGGGTGGCATCATCGTCCTCACCATCATATTATCACAGACCTGACGCCTCATTCCCATTCCGTCTGCGAAGTTAGCGGGCCCGCAGCGGGCACAGGGCAACTGGCGCTTTAAAACTGAGCTCTTGCTGTGTGCCCCGCATCCTCACACTACAAGATCAGTGGTTCTCAACCTGTGGGTCGCGACCCCTTTAGGGGTCGAATGACACTTTCACAAGGGTCGCCTAAGACCATCAGAAAACACAGGTATTTACATTATAATTCATAACAATAGCAAAATTACAGTTATGAATGGTTTGGGGTCACCACAACATGAGGAACTGTATTAAAGGGTCGTGGCATTAGAAAGATTGAGAGCCACTGTACAAGATGGAGACTTTCACAGCCGTTCTGCAGAAGGGCTCACCCACAGTTCCCTCTCCCGCTCCTGGGCCCCTTGGACATCTGTGGAGCCCGGCCCAGAGGTGGCCTGCTTGGTGGCACCTTTCCCCCACATTCCTCAGGTTTCCCACGACACATGGGTATTGCCAAAACCCCCATCTGACTTGTGCAGTAAGGATTAAGGGATGGGGCAGTGTGGAGCACAGAGGGGGCTCTGGCAGCCAGTCCTGGGTCCAGGCCCCTGCCCCTCCACCCTGGCATTCCCTCCTCCTCAAGGAGAGATGCAATTCTCACCTCTCCAGGGTACTCTGCAGGCCAAGCAAGACCGTGAAGGCCTCCACCCTGGCCCCACTTGCCCAGGCCACCAATATTATTCATCGACTGAATACATTTATTCATTCAACTAATATCTATTAGCTGTCGACCGAGTGTAGGTTGCTGAGCTAAAAGCTGAGCGAATGAAGAAAGAGCCGATCCCTGTGCTGATGGAAATGGAACTGTCTGGGGAAGCTGTGCCTTCTCCCTCCCTGCCACTGGGGGGCCCACCAGCTCCGTGGATGCTGGGCAGTCCCCCGTGGACAGGCACCCAGGCCGGGGCTGTGTGTCTGCCAGGCGTTCCTCAGCTCAGGACTATAAACACATTGCACAGGGCCCTCCTCTGGGGGAGCCACAGACCTGCTCTCAGACTCAGAGGACTGTGGTCCAAAGGCCACCGTGTAGCTTCCCTGAGCTATCCAGTTGACTCCATGCTCCTGTTGATAGGTAAACTGAGATCCGGGACTTGCCCAAGGTCACTGGGGAGTCAGGGGTGGAGTCCAAGCCCCTGAAACTCAGCCAAGCACGGGTTCTGATGGACCCCAAGCCTCATTACAGCAAGAAACATGGCACAGGCGGAGGCAGGCAGGCAGCCTGCACAGGGACTCTCCTCTCGGGGCGCAGGATGGTGCCCATCGACATGTCCAGGAGGACGGCCTTGAACGTCCAATGAAGCTCTGGTGTCCCACTGACCAGTGCCTGCCTGAATCCCTCTCCACACTGGTTCAAGTGGCATCGCCCCAGGAGCCCCTCCCTCTGTTCTGGGGAATTTCTCCCCTTGGAAGGGCACCAGGAATGTCAGGCAGAGGCTGGGCTTAAGCAGAACACCATCCAGGAGCTGGACAGTATTTCTGGTCAGGCCTCTGTGAAATTCCCTAGAAATGATGAAATTTAGCCAAGCTCCGGCCCCTCATCGTTGCACCCACTGTCCTTCCCAGGAGACTCCTACCACCGGAGAAGCATGGCAGCCCCAGGTGAAGGGCCAAGGCCACGGGCAGCAGGTCCCACTAGTGCCTCTGGGCCAGATGCCTCTTCAGAGGCCACTGCGTTCATGGTAGACCAAGGCCCTGGACACTGCCCAGACACTGGCTTCCCCAGGGCTGGTCACAGCATCACAGTACGCACCTCTCCCTCCAGCTTCCTCCCCTGAGAGAAGATGCTGAGTTCTGTGAGGCTTGCCCCTGGACGGTACCATTTAGTGGAGTGGCATGTTTTCTGGCCTCAGAGATGACTGCTGGTGGGGATGTAAAATGGGGAGAAACAGTCTGGCAGTTTCCCAAACAGGTAAACATAGAATTACCACGTGACCTAACAGTCCACTGCCAGGTTTATACCCAAGAAAAATGAAAACATACAAACATTTGTACAAGAATGTACATAATAGTTTATTCCTAATAGCCAAAAGTTGGAAACAACCCAAGCGACCATCCACCGATTAATGGATAAACAAAATGAATGCAATCGTCACCAGCCACAAATAGGAGTGAAGGACTGATACATGCTGTAACTTGGGAGAACTCTGAAAACATCATTCTGAGTGAAAAAGCCAGTTACAAAAGACCAAATAGTATATGATCCTATGGATAGGAAATGTCCAAATCCATGGAGACAGAAAGTATATTAGTGGTCGCTTAGGGCTCGTGAGAATGTGGGGGTGGGGGTGGGGGTGGTGACACCTAGAGAGTGCAGGGTTTCTTTTTAGGGTGATGAAAATGTTCTAAAATTAACTGCGGTGATGGTTGCACGATTCTGCGGATATGGTAAGCACCATTGAACTATACACTTTCAGTAGCTACATTGTATGGTCTGTGAATTATATCTCAATAAAACTTTATTTTTTAAATATTTTTTAAAAATATATTTTTTTTATTTATTACAGAGAGGAAGGGAGAGAGAGAGAAAGTCAGAAACATTGATGAGAGAGAGATATCGATCAGCCGCCTCCTGCACGCCCCACAGTGGAGGTGTGCCCGCAAACAAGGAACATGCCCCCGACCGGAATCAAACTTGGGATCTTTCAGTCTGCAAGCCGACACTATCCACTGAGACAAACTGGTCTTGGCTCAATAAAACTTTAAAGGAAACAAAAGTTAATAGAAGACAAAAATGTGTTGCAACTGGAATTTTCAGACACTTTGAGAATCTTTAATTATAGAACTTTGTAGAACTGGCAACATTTATTAAAGCTGAACACACATACTCAATGATTCCAGTTTCATGCTCAGGCACATGCTCAGCAGAATGAGTGCATTTGTTCACCAAAAGACACGTACCAGAATGTTCATAGCAGCACAAATGGTGATAGCCTGAACTTGGGAGCAACACATGTGGCCAGCAATAGGAGAGTAAATAAATGTGTTCTCTTCACACAATGGGATACTATGAACATGAAGAAGTTAAAACTACAAAAACACGGATGAATCACATAAGCAAAGCTATGAACTAAGGAAGTACATGCTATCTAATTTCATCTGCACAAATCTCAGAAACCAATCTTCCATGTTGAAGGTCATATCCATGGTTATGCTTGGGGGGTACCTGCAGGGGGATGGGGGGGAGACAGGAAAGGGACTGGGCTGCTGATGTTCTGTTTCTTGATCTGGGTCCTGTTATGTGAGTGGGTTCACTCTGAGAATTCAACCAACAGGAAACAGGATTTGCATGCTTTTTGCTTGTATTTATATTTCAATAAAAGGCTACTAATAAAAATATGTTTAAAAAGGAAATGAAAGAAAACAACCCAACTGCTGATAAATAGATGACAGGATACACAAATGTGGTATGTCCACACAATGGAATATTACTTGGCCATAAAAAGGAGCTTAGTAATGATTCATGCTGCAATGTAGATGAACCTTGCAAACATTATATTCAGTGAAAGAAGCCAGATATAGAAGGCCACTTATTGTCTGATTATGTTTTTATGGAACTAGAGGCCTGGTGTATGAATTCACGCACAGCTGGTGTCCTGAGTGGGGGAGGGGTGGTAGGATGCGATCACCCTCTGGGCGGGTGGTGGGATGCCCTTGCCAGCCCAGGATCCAGATCTGTTCCTTTGATGTTTGCGCCAGTTGTCGGGATGCTCCTTTCTTCCTTGTGGAGCATCTAGGGAAGGGAAGGGGCCATGGTGCCTGAGGCCAACTTCCAGGAGGCCAGAGATGCTGTTGGGATCATGCTGGTGACACTGGTCTGTCAGTGCCTGGCCCATTCTCTGGAGATCGGACCTGCAGGACTACTGAGGGAGTGAGTGGCTGCCACCTGCGTGGTGCTCCCCCTGTGGGAGCACACTGACCACGAGGGGGCAGCTCCTGCATTGAGCATCTGACCACTTGTGGTCAGTGTGTGTCATAGCAACCCGTCAACTAATCAACCAGTCAACTGATTGACCGGTCGTTGGGTAGCTTAGGCTTTTATACATAGATATATCCAGAACAGGTAAATCCACAGGGATGGAAAGCAAATTCATGACTACTGGGGGCTGAGGGAGGGGAAATGGTGACTGGTAATGGGTATGGTGCTTCTTTTTGGGGTGATATCTAATTAAACAATATTCTGGATGTTGCTGTGAGGATGTTTGGGGATGAAAATAACATTTAAAATAACATTTAAACCATAGACTTTGAAAAAAGCAGATTGCCCACTGTAATCTGGGTGGCCTCAGTCATCAGTTGAAGCCTGTTAGAATAAGAGACTGACCTCCTAAAAGGAAGAGGAAGTTTTGTTAGCAGATGGCCTTCAGATTGGACTGGAAGCATTGGCTCATTCCTGGGTCTCCAGCCTGTGCTGGCCCACTTTGCAGATTTTGAAATGCCAGCTTCCATTATTTGCTGAGCCAACCCCTTAGAATTAATCTTGCTCTTTTCCTCTCTGGCTCAATAGATAGATAGATAGATAGGGCGATAGATAGAGAGATAGATAGGCAGGAATCTATACATTTATAAATAAACATATCACTGTTTCTCTGAAAAATACAGGTAACTACTGCCCGGTAGAACTGGAACTCAGAGTGATGATACAGCCCCTAAGCCTCAATCTACCCCATCTGTTAAAGTGGCAATGCACCATGCAACGACACAGGACAATGTGGGTGCGAGACTTTGCTCTCAAGAGCAAGGCCATCTGCCAGTATAGATGCTTCTCCCAGACAGCTATGTGATCTTGACCAAGGGACTTCACATCCTCAGCTTCCATTCCTTTGTCTTTGAAATGGGCTAATGACAGTTTTATGTCATCAGTGGTGACCCCGTGAGGATTACACAAAACCTCATGTCTAGAAAGAAAATTGTGCCCCGCAAATCACAGGTGCTCAACAAATCGCATCTGGATATGACTCTGCAGTCCAGCCAAGAACTTGACTGTGTCAGAATCACCTGGGAGCCAGGTTGCTGGGCCCCTCTGACCCCCCGAATCTTCCTCTCTGGGCAGAGGAGCCAGGGATCGGCATTTGAATCACATCCATCTCCAGGTGGCAGATGTGAGAACCCTGGCTCATCACAGAGGGGCGTCAGAGAACCCTTCGCAGGAAGACAGGGTTTGCCTTCTCCGGACAGGCTGCAGCAGACCCTGAACCCCCATCCCTGGGCCGAGGGAGCTGGGCTGTAGCTGGACTCGTGGCCACCACAAAAAAACTTTCTGATAACGAGCTACCTCATTACCTTGCAGACTGCCACCCCTCCCCCCAGACACCATCTGTCGTCTCACCTGTCACCTGGCAGGTCCCCATACTCCCACCAGTAGGAAGTGAGGAGTCCATGCTGCCCCGAGCCTTCTTCTCCCTCCCGCATCCTGCTCCCCAGGGGGCTCGGAGCGCAGTCAGGCTGTGTAACAGGCTCCAGCCAGGGAGTGGTGGGTGCGGCAAGTGTTGGAGAGGCCTGTTGGTTTCTGAGAGGTTAACCGAGTTACCTGATGCGACATTCAGAAGCACACAGGGTACCAGGCCTGTCTCTATGTCTCTTGTCTTTCTTCTGACCAGGGAGCCACGGTCCCAGCTGAAAACCCACACGCCCCAGCTCTCCCTGCGGGCAGTGGCGTGTGCAGGTTGGGGTGGGGCTTTGGAAACACGGGCATCTGTTTTACAGGCTTCCTCCCACCTGAGGACACGGATGTTGGCGGGAGAGCTGCCATCGTGTGGCTCTGAGGACAGCAGCTGGATGCGGGCGCTGCTGCCAGAGTGGAGCAGCTTTCCCGACCGGACGGTCTGCCCTTGGACGCCCCGGGCACCACAGAAACCGCTCCTGCCCCTACTGTGCCAGTCGGGCTCATTTCCTGCAGCCAGCACAGTTTCCCGCTGGCTCTGGAATACAGGGAGGATCTTCCTCTGAGCCCTGCTCCAGCTCCCAGCTACCTCATTACCTTGCAGACTGCCACCCCTCCCCCCAGACAGGCAGGCAACGGGACTGGTTTCCTGGGGTCTTTCAGAAAAACTGGGTGCACATAGAAGCACCTTGGATCGTAGGTTGTTTGTCTTCTCCAGCCAAACGATAACACAGAACAAACAGTTCTGCGCGTATTAACTCTGCAAAGGAGCGTAGCTTCCTCCCGGCAGAACAGGGGCTGTGCATCCTTCACTGTGTGCGTTTACCTGAAGGCATGTGACGCGTCCCCCACCGGGGGACCCCAGGCCGGAGCAGTCTTTCCAGGCACACGCCTTGGCAATGTCTCATGGTGCCGCACGGCCAGATGGCTCAGACCATGATGAAAGCACAGAGGCAGCCCCATGAAACCAGACTGTGAGACAGTAAGAAGGTCGGCTTTTCTGCTTCCCATCCCTGAGTCCAGGGCCTAGCCCCATCCCCAGGCCTGGCCTGCCCTTTACTTAACCTTCTCCATGCGGGGCCCTACCCGAAGGAGGCCTGGCTTCTCCCTCAGGGAAATCTCGCTCTTCCACTGAGCCCATTCCTGGCTCTTTCCTGCTTCATTAGAACCTGCTGTTTGCCTTCTTCCTGTTCAGCCTCTGCTCTGGCCCTCAGCACTGGGCCCAGGCCCCACCATCTATTCCTGGACTGTTGTAACTGCCCCCCGCTGGTCACCGGTCCTCTCTGCAGCCCCATTCTCACACCCAGAAGGTCACTTACCCTGGCTTAAAGCCCTCCAGGGAGCTTGTTGCTGCCAGGGGCAAGGGCCACCTCCAGACCAAGGCTCCTCACCTGCGCACTGAGCGCCAGTCCTTCAGTTTCAGATGAGTGTCAGCCCGGCCCCCCTGCCGTACAGCCAGGCCTGGTTACTTTCCTTTGTTGCCCACCCCCCTTCCCACAGACTTACACCCCAGTTCTAAGAGCAGTTCTGCATCTTGCCTGCCACAGGGTGCTGGCACTTGTCCCCGCACCCTCTCACTTCCTCCACATCCGTCTCCCAGGTCAGACTGCTGTGCTCTCCTCCCACAGAAGAGGAAACTGAGGCTGTCCGTGGTGGCGTCCCCGGGGCTGGCCACATGAGCTCTGCTGGTTGAAAAGAGGCATAAATTAGGTGAGCAAGGAGACAGAAGAGGCAAGAAAATTTCCCGGTTTCCATAGCAACAGAAAGGATGCAGCACTATGAGCAAAGAGAAGGGGGGTGGGGAAGTCCTGAAAGCAGGGTAAATCATGGAATTTCAAGATAGAAGGAACGCCCTGGTCGGTGTTTCTCAGTGGTTAGAGCATCAGGCCTGTGCACTGGAGGGTCTCGGGTTCAATTCCCACACCTCCCCTCCTCTCTTGGGGTGAGTGTTGGAAACAGCGAATCGATGTGTCTCTCTCCTCTTTCTTTTCTCTCTTTCCTCCCCCCCCGCCACCCCCCCGCTCTCTTCCACTCTTTCTAAAATTCAATGGGAAAAATATCCTTACTCTCTGAGTAAGGATTTTTTAAAAAATGGACCTTTTACTTCCTTTAGTTCAGGAGTTCTCTACTAGGGGAGAGTCCTTCCCCTCCCAACCAGCCCCCCCTACCCCCAATTCCCAGTGGTTGGGTGGGGGGAACACCTGCAATGATGGAGTCAGTTTTGGCTGCCATTTTGGTTGAATGTGGGTGCTGTCGGCAGCTCGTGGCAGAGACCAGGGATACTGCAGAGCGTCCAGCAGTGCAGAGTGCACGGCGCC
>PVJN01015412.1:0-33911 GCA_004026805.1 Lasiurus borealis | reverse complement strand
CCCTGGGCAGGGCACCCAGGGGAAGAAGTTATGCGCATGATTCCAAAGCAACAAGCGATACTCAACGCCTAGGAAGGGCCTGAGAGAAAGGAGCCGCCAGTGAGTTAGGAAAGACAGCAGATCCTGTCCTCAGGCCCTGCACAGAGGAGGGCCTTCCAGGAGCCAGGGTCTGCGGGGAATGCAGAGGGCCCTGCTGGCTGTTGGCTGGGGATCTCTCAGTCTGCAGGGTGGGAATAGGGAGAGGCAAGGAGGGAGCAGGACTCGGCCATCTGCGTTTCCAGAAGTAAAAGTAAATTTCTGAAATATTAAAATCTTGTTAACAATATGCATGTCGAAGTATTTAGGCAAAGATGTGTGTACTCTGAAATATGTCAAAGAATAAGAGGGATGAACAGGTAGCTGAGTGGATGGATGGATGGACAGATGGCTGATGAATGGGTGGATAGATGAATAGATGGAGATGTATGGAATGGTAGCTGAATGGATGCACAAGTATGTGATTAAGCAAGTCCATAGAGAACATTTTTATTAAAGTTCTGTGATTAAACCCATTTGCAGGTGAGGAAAGCTTTCAAAAGGTTGTGGAAATGCTGAAGGTCACCCAGCTAGTAAGTTGTGAGAACCAGGATTTGAACTTGGATTAGTCTGATCCAGAATCATGCTCTGCACACCCTGTAGAACTCACCCCTTCCATCATCCAGGCCCCTGGCTGCTCCAGGGACTCTATGGGAGAGGCACCCTCGAATCCATCTCAGGAGGAGGGGGGACCCCAGGGCGGTTTGTCTGAAGGCTGCCTTGATTATACCTACAGAGCGGGGCTGTGAATAGGTGACCTTCTTTAAGGCACCTGCTGACACTGCCGCTGAGTGGGAGCTCATTTAGATGCTGAAACAGAGCAGTGAACCAGAGAGCCACATTTTATTTTCCTCGTCCTCGTTACTGTTATTTTCTGGGCATGCGCTAAAGCGAGGTTTCCAGCCCTTTTTTATGCTGTGGACAGAAGCTTATGAATCCCTTCTCAGAATAATGTTTTAAATGCACCAATACAACACACAGGGTATAACAAAGAAGTTACAGACATTTTTTAAAAATACCCCTGTAGATAAAGATCTAGTAATGTTGCTTCACCAGCACCTTAAATAACAAGCTCTCACACTGCGGTCTCTCCTGTTAATGATGACCGGCAGGAGGCCATGGATGATGCATCCTAGCGCATTGGTTCAGTGCGTGTGCGCTGGGGTCAGGTGGGCCCGGGTTCCAATCCCAGACCTGCTACTCGTGAGCGGTGGCACCTTGAGTAATGATGCTGCCTGCCCACCCTTGGTTTTCTCCTCAGTAAAGTGGCGATGGTCACAGCACCTGCCTGGAAGGTGAAGGTTTGCATCGTGTTACTTACTCGGAAGCCGGCATGACCCATCTCAGGCTTCTGTGGCTGACAAAGTTAATGCCACCGAATCTGGGGCCTGAGTGCTGCAGTTAAAAGTTGGTGAAGCTCTGGTCGGTGTCACTCAGTTGGTTGGAGTGTCATCTCATGCATCAAAAGGTCGAAGGTTCAATCCATGGTCAGGGCAGCTGTAGAAAGCAATTAATCAATGTTCTGTCTCACATCAATGTCTCTCTCTCTCTCTCTCTCTCTCTCTCTCTCTCTCTCTCTCTCTCCCTTCCTTCCTTCCACTCTCTCTAAAATCAATAAGCATGCCCAGCCGGTGTGGTTCAGTGGTTGAATGTCAGCCTATGAACTAGGAGGTCACAGTTTGATTCCCGGTCAGGGCACATGCCTGGATTGCAGGTTCAATCCCCAGTGGGGGACATGCAGAAGGCAGCCAATCAATGATTCTCTCTTATCATTGGTGTTTCTCTCTCTCTCTCTCTCTCTCTCTCTCTCTCTCTCTCTCTCTCTCTTTCTGTCTTTCTCCCTTCCTCTCTGAAATCAATAAGAATTTTTAAAAAAAGAGAGAGGAAAAAAATAAAATCAATAGGCATATCCTTGGGTGAGGAATTTTTTTAAAAAAGTTGGTGAAAACAAGACTGTAATCTTTTCCCCACTAAGTTCTCCGACCCCTGAAGTCCCTCCATAAACCCCACGAGGACTCAGCGTGCTCCCACAGGAATCAAACTTGGCTGAGGGGGTGGCAGGGATCGTGGTCCACCCTGTCCTCCCCAATCAGTGGGAATTTTTTAACCTCTTGAGCCCAACTGGTGGTGCGAATGTCCCGGCAATGGCCTCTGCACCCCACCCCACCCCCCGTCTCGGCCTGTGCCCACAGACTGAGGTTCTGCTTTCTGCTCCTCCTGGAAGGGAAACCAGGCCAGCCCCGAGCCAGGGACCGGCCTGACAGGGTCACTCAGACCTTGAACCGGCAGCTGGGCTCTCTCAGAGGCTGGAGACAAGAGAGGCTTTTCTGTGCTCTCCATCTCCCTGGGGTCCAGCAGCCAGGAAGGCCACTCAGGGCCAGGCCCCTCTGGTCACCAGCCATCCCAGCTGTGTTCCTGAAAGTCTTGGCAGACTGGAAAAACGCTGACCAGCCAGGAAGCGGAGATGTCACCCTGCTGTGGCCAGGAGCTGGAGCGGGCGGGGAGGCCTGGCCTAACGCTGGTGGCCAGTTTCGGTGCGTGGGAAGGGATGCGGCCCACTCCGGAGCCCAGCCACTTCTCCGCTGCAGAGCAGAAAGCAGGGGGGCTTCAGGCCAGGGGACAGCCGGGACAAGGCAGGGCAGTGGCGCTCAGCTACACTGTACCCTGGGCCGGGAGGCGGTTAAGTGACCAGGCAGGAGAATCCCTCCCAGGAGACAGCGGACAGCCCAGCATGTGGCCTCGGGGGTCAGGCTCTGGGGTTCACAGTCCGCTCCAGGCTGGGTGGCCTTTGGTGAACTGCATAACCTTTCTGTCTGTTTTGATAGGATGTGAGTTATAAGCGCATTTAGTCTTCAGAGCTCTTGCAGGGTGCAAATGTGACAACCGAGTGCATTGTGTGCAGAAGGCGTGTCAGCCCCACTCTGAGCCTCACGTCTCCGTCTGCAAACTGGGAGACTGGACTCTGTCCCTCCTCACAGGACCCTCTGGACCTGACCTGGCCCTTCCTCTCATGGAAATAGAGGCCAGATCCCCTTCTTGATCCTGGGTCCAGCCCCTCTTCTAAAAGCTAATTTGCTTCACGTTTGTGCACAGATCTTGCAGAAGAAAGATTCTGCCCGGAGAAAGGGCAGAAGCAGCCCCCCACGCTGCCCTAGTGTCAGGGCCCATCACCACCACCATCACCTTCCCAGGCAGGGCCGCTTCCGTCTGCACGTGTCAGGCCACAGAGCGCGCATGTGGGCAGCCTGGCTCCTCATGCGCCTCGCGGCGTGTTGGGAAGGGTCCGTCCACACTGTTTCGTAATCCTGGCAAACCCTGCTTTTCCTTGCAACATTTATTTATGTATGTATTGCAAAATAGATATTTTTCTCATTTAAGAGCAGCACATATTCATTGCAAAATATTCAGAAAATAAAAGTCTAATGAAGAGACAGAGGAAAAAAATATCTCCCTTAACCTCAACCCCCAGGAGCTGTCACTGCTAACCTCTTGTGCTCTTGCAGTCAGAGTGTGATTTTTTTTTTTAAATCTCTGTGGACATTTATTTGTTTACTTATTTTCAAACTTAAGATTATACCTCTATATGTGCTTGCTGTTGTATATGTTTTTTCATTATATATACATATATTCATGTCTTTTAAAAATATTTTTATTGATTGCAGAGTGGAGGGGAGAGATAGAAATACTAATGATGAGAGCGAATCATTGATCAGCTGCCTCCTGCATGCCCCACACTGGGGATCGAGCCCACAACCCTCACCAGGAATCAAACTGTGACCTCCTGGATCATAGGTTGATGCACAACCACTGAGCATCACTGGCCAGGCCATTTTACAGTCTTATACCTCCAGTGAGATTAGAAGAGCAATGGCACTAAAATATGCTGCACTTAGGATTTTGGATATACATGGCACAGTTCTAAATGCTATGGCCACCTTCTGACATGACCGTGCTATCCTACAGGCTCCTCCACGTCAGCCTTCCCTGCATCTCCTCCCCTCCACGCCCCCTGCCCCACACGGCTGCCGCTCCCATGGGTGGGCTGGGGTTGCATTCCCACCCGGAGGCCTAGGCATGCTAAGGGCTCCCCTTACCAGGCCTGAGCTTCTTCCCCTTCCTTTGTTAATCTCCTTTACCTCCACCCCATCTTTATAAACTGTCCCTTCACTAAATTCCTTGAACCTGCCCATCTGTTTCTGATGCAAAAATGAATTCCATTCTGTGCAAGGTCAGCAGTCCAAGTCTCTGCTGGGTGACGTGAGGAGGTTTCCGAGCTTTTCCACCGTGACTGTAACAGGCCAGGGTACTCTCCCTTGCGTGTGCCTTTGAGACGAGTCCCGGATGTGAGTTGCTAGACCACAGGTCAGACACAAGTCCACATTTCTTCTCACTTTCTGAGGATCCCCACGTTCCACCTGGAGAAAGCAGCGTTGCTTATCTTATCCCCTAAGCTTGGACATGTCAGTTATTTCCAACATTTTCGATGGTAAATAACACTAACAGCAACATCTTTATTTCCAAAGTGCCTTCTGTGTCTAAGAATGTTCTCTGGCTGCCTCGCTTCATTGATTGCTACAGAAATGGGCATAGGGACATTCAGGCTCGTGTTTTATGGTTCATTTAAAAGAGTCAACCGCCCAAAGTGGAGATCTATGTGAGTGCAGAGTCTAACAAGAATAAATGCCTTATTTCCAAAGTCTGTGTGTCCACTGACATCAGGTTACAGCACCCCCATGTGAGTCCCATGGAAATATCTAACCTAAAAAGTAACAACAAAAACCTGACTTCAAGCTCAGCAGGTGTGGCAATGTGGTTGAGCATTGACCCATGAACCAAGAGGTCACTGATTTGATTCCAGGGTACATGCCTGGGTTGTAGGCTTGAGCCCCAGTAGGGGGTGTGCAGGAAGCAGCTAATCAATGTTGATGTTTCGTCAATTCTTCTCTCTCTCCCTCTCCTTTCCTCTCTCTCTCAAATCAATAAGAAGATAATTTTTAAAAATCTGACCTCAACCTTCCGTCAGACTGTGGTTTCCACGGCCCACAAATGGAAGCAAATTCTTCCAGGCGCAGACAATGAATGGTCCAGGGGGCCAGACAGGCAGGCCCAGGTGCCCCAAAAAGATCTGGGCCCTGGGATCTCCTGTTGGTGCCCTCCTTGTGGGAGCCTCAGATCCTCTGCTCATTCCTGTCCGCACTTACTGTTGGCAAAGGGTCCATTATCAGTCCTTATACTGGGCAGCATGAATGAACGTCACCTCAGGAGGCACTGAGCAGGTCAGTCTCTGAAACTGAGGCTGCCGTGTGTTGCCAGAAAACCAAGGAGGCCTGCACTGCACGAGACTTCAGAAACTTCCAGAAGGATTCAATGCCTTCGAAGTGCTCATGTTCTTCTTGGAACCTCACAGCATCTGTTCCCAGCGCTCAAATACCCGGTTTGAACCTGCAAACCACACAGGAGCTCTAAGAGCCTCTTGCACGTGATGTACACGTAGGTGGACTCGCCCCGTCAGCGTGCCTGTAAAACCCTCCTCCTGTCACTGAGTGTTGGCCCATCAGGCTCGGGTCCTCCACACAGGACCCACCCTGGCTCCCTGCTCTGCGGCTCAGTTCCTTCCAAGAGGAAACCAAGGAGCTGGTAATCTCTTTCCACACAGCCATCGTTTGAGAGTTACTGTGCAATTATTGAGCACCTTCTAAACATGCGTTGCACAGGCCATGTCTGGTGTCATCCTTACTAGTCCCTGTTACAGATGGGAAAAGTGAGGTGCAGCGGGAACATCCACTCTCACGCTGTGAGGGGCAGAGGCAGGACTGTTCACCACTCCTCTGTCTGCAGCATGACCTCAGGGATGTCCTTAGAGCACAGAAGAGCCAGGGAGGGACACACGAGGACATGGGCATAAGGAGAGGTCAGGTGCAGCAGCTGAGCAGGCTCAGCGGCTGGTTAGGCACGGCATGCTCCCCCACCGTCTTAGCGAAAGAGAGCCAGGGGCCGGGCCAGGCCTGCCTCCCTCCAACTCTCCTCCCTGGGGCTGCCTACCCAAGGACCACAAATCTCCAGGCTTAAAACACCAGAAATCTTACAACTTTATTAAACAACGACACCCCAGTAAATTCAATTACAAATAAAACTTAAAAATAATTAACTAAAGAACCCCCTAGAAATCTATCCTTTGGCTTTCTGCAGGCCAGAAGCCTGAGATCAAGCTGTGGATGGGGCCTGTCTACTCTGGAGGTTCTAAGGAAGGACCCCTCTAGCCTCCTGCTCCAGCCTCCGGTGCTGGCCCCTTATCCTGTGTTCTTGGGCTTGTGGCCGCATCCCTCCAATCTCTGCCATGGGCGTCACGTCTTCTCCTGTGTGTGTGTCTGTCACTGCGTCTCTTCTCATAAGGACAGTGGACATTGGGTTTAGGGCACAACCAATCCAACGTGACTTCATATTAACTTGACATTTGTGAAGACCTTATTTCCAATTGAGGCCACACCCACAGGTAACAAAGATTAGGACTTGAACACACCTTTTTGGAGGGACACACTTCAACCCACTACACTCTCCAACAAACCAGGTGAGGTGCCTCCTGGAGGGGCCCCATGCCTTTGCAAGGCATCTCATGCCCACTCACGTCCACTAGCAAGGGAAGCCTGCCTCCAAAACACACAGAGATGGAGCGGGCTGGACCCTCACGAGGCGTTTGGGGGCTAACAGGAGAGATGAAGGTGGAGGGCAGTAATTCCCAGAGAGTTTGCGGGTCTGATACGCAGTGTGCGGGGTGGGGGCAATGTTTCAGGGTCAGGCACGCCCCTCAGGCAGGCATCTGTTCCGTCCCATGGGCAACAGCTCTAGAGGGTACCCCATCCTCTCTGCTCACTGTTGTGCATGTGGCACCTACAGGAATGAACTTCCTGGTTTGGAATGAAGAGCTGGGGGTGGGGAGGTAGGAAAACCTGTTGTGGGGGAGGGGGGAGGAGAACTGTAACATCAGTCCCTACCCCAGGGTGTTGGGCCTGCCCCGACTTCCTGCGGTAAGCTGCCACCTGCTGGAAGGCTGGGGTAGAAACATGCATAAAAAGGCCTGTGGGCACAAGGTCCTCATGCCTGAGCTTTCATCACTGTGTTCTTCCCTCAAAAGCCACACTCCTAAAGAGACCAGGTTCCTCATTCCTCGTGTGCCTCACCACGCCTGGCCCTGGCTGGCAGACATGGCCCCGTGCCTGTGACCGGAGGACTGGAAGGGGAGCCAGGATGTTGGTGGTGGCTCCCAAGTCATCAACATTGGGGAGCCAGTCAGGGTTCCTCCCCACAGACCCCGTGCCTCAGCCTTGTTCTCCACACACACACTTACACTCATGAATTTACACCCTCACCCTCACATCCATTTTACACACTGCTCACACTCGACATTCACACCTATTGTCACACACACTCAATCCATTGTCACATACTACTTACTCCCATACACTTTCATACCCAGTGCCACACACTGCTCACATATAGTCCCATTCACTGTCTGATAACACTCACACCCATGCCAGGTACAGTACTCACACCCATGTCATGTACAATATGCCCATTGTCATGTGCAACACTCACAACCATGTACAATACTCACATCCATTGTCATGCACTCTGCTCACCCTTACACCATTTTCACACACGGCTCACACTCAATATTCACATCTATTGTCACACATACTCAACCTACTGTCACTCATTCACACTCACATCCAGTGTCACACAGCACTCCCACACTTATACTCACATACTAGCCCACCTCTTCTGGGCATCTTGTCAAACTCGATGGCAGTAGAGTTATACCATATTCGCCACTGAGCTTTCCTGATTCAACATCACGTTTTGGAGATTTATCAATGTAGCTTTAGTTCCTTGATTGTAATGGCTCCAGCATCACAGTTTATGAACTAACTGTAATTTATGGATTCATTCTCCAGTCGGTGGATGCTTCCAGGCTGCCTGCTGTTATAAACAATACCACTGTGAAGCTTTGTGCACATGTCTTTGTACACTTGGGAGAATTGTTCTGTGGTCCATACTTAAAAGAATACCACTGTGTCATGGAACATGCGTGACTTCTGCTCTCCTGGATGGTGCATGCAGGGACTTTCCTGCAGCAAAGGATCAGACACCTGTTGCTCCCCACCCTTGCCATCACCTGGTGTGGTCAAGTGTTTAAGTTTTGCTAATCTACGAGGTGAGGAAAGATACCTCATTGTGATTTTGCTTTGTGTGTTCCTACTGACTTGCAAACTCTCACATTTGCATACATTTGTTCACCTTGCATGTTTTCTCTTCTTCACGTCCCTGTTCACAGGTTCTTTGTCCACCTTTCCATTGGTTTTTTGACCTTTACTTACAGATTTTCAGAAATTGTTTAGATAATCTGATACTACTGCTTCATCAGTTACTTATATTGGAAATAAGTTCTAATCTGTGATATGTATTTTCACTTTACTTATAGGGATGTGTTTTAAAGAGAAGTTTTTAAATTTTAATGTCAATGTCATCAATATTTTCTTCTACAGTTTGGGGACCTTGCTAAATAAATCTTTTCTCCAAAAAAATCATAAAGACATGGCCCTTTCCCCAAAAAGTTTTGTTTTTTTTTTCATATTTTTAAAAATGTTTTTATTGACTTTGAGAGAGAGAGGAAGGGAGAGGGACAGAGAAACAGAGACATTGATGATAGAAAAACATCATCAATCGACTGTCCCCTGCATGCCAGCCACTAGGGACCAAGCCTCCAACCCTGGTATGAGCCCAGACTGGGAATCCATGATCTCTTGGCTCTTGGATCAACACTCAACCACTGAGCTACACCAGCTGGAGCCACATTTTGTTGTTTTTTTTTTTGCAGTCACATCTCTCTTTGCTATTAAAAGCCAATCTGCCATCAAATAACTGTCATGATTGGTTCCCCTGAACGGATGCCCAGCCCAGCCTTCTTGCCCCCTTTTCTAGCAATTTTCTTTTCTCTCCCACCTCTACCCCCCTACACACACTCCACATTCTCCTCCATCAATCATACAGAACAATTCCGCTCTCCGCAGCCTCTCTTTCTACACTCAGCTCTAGCCTGTTCTGGGAGAGCCCTAACGACACATCAGCTGTGGACTCCATGCCCTTCCCCCTCCAGGTTCCAGCATCACCTGCCCAGGCCCAGCAGTGGGAGCAGCTCTGCAGCCGTACCCCGAGGGTCCCTTACGTGTGTTTTCTCAGCCTGCCACGACACCTGTCATAAAGCTTGACACACATGCCCACTATAAACACCCTGACCAAGTGCCCTGCCACGAACATCGTTCAAACCGCTGCCACACAGTGTAACCAAACGCTCTGCACATCCACACTCCGCCCTCTCCACACTGTTCTCTGCCCAAGAAGCTGCCTGTGCCTCCTGCAGAAGGGACACCCTTGCACTCTGACTTCGAGGTAGCCTCGAGGTGGAAAATCAACATGAAGGTGCCAAGCGAGGTCCAGTGTTTACTCCTGAGCTTTCTTCCTGCTGGCTGCCTCCGGTGGGAGTGTCCCGCAGCTGAAGGTCACACCCTCTCAAGCCTTGGACTCCATACACTTCCCCTTCCAGGGTCCAGCACCACCTGCCTTCAGAGTCCAGGACCAGCAGTGGGAGCAGCTCTGCAGCCATGGCCCCAGGGTCCCTGCATTAATCCTGGTGGCCCCCTCCCACCCATACCTGTAAATACCCTTCTCCTGTTATCCTAATGTGAGAGTGCCCTGCATTCCTTGACTGACAGGCCAAGGCCCACCCTTCCTTCTTCAAGAACCTGTAAGCCTATGAACTAAGACAGAATCCTCCTGTAAAGGTCTGGAACAGTGGTTCTCAACCTGTGGGTCGCGACCCCTTTGGGGCTGAATGACCCTTTCATAGGGGTCGCCTAAGACCATTGGAAAATGCAGATATTTACATTACGATGTATAACAGTAGCAAAATTTCATGGTTGGGGGTCACCACCACATGAGGAACTGTATGCAAGGGTCGCTGCCTTAGGAAGGTTGAGAACCACTGGTCTGGAAGGTTCCCATGACAATCAGTTTCACTGGTGATGCCCAAGTGTCCTGATTGGGTCATTGAGAGGGATGTCCTAAGGCTTATGATGATGAGCCAACCTTGACACCAGAAAGTTCAACTGCCCCTTAGCCTCACTTTGCTCTGCCCTGAGCTCTGATGAAAGCAGAAAGGTGGAGCGACGGGCAGAGGGGGGGAGGTTGCGGGGAGGTGGGGGGAGGGGTGGTCAGCAGGAGGGCCCAGTGACAGGCCCAGGTTTTCCCAAGTACTTTGTCAAGGTCAAAGGCGATAACATTCTCCTATCCCCACCCCTGCCTGCTGGAAAGTTAAATTCCATTAGAGAGCGGTGACAGCTGCCAATAAGAGATAGAGCCGCAGCAGGAAGGGCATGTGCTTTGAAGCTGGACCTGTCTGGGCCGGGTGCCCAGCCTTGCCCTTTTCCAGTTTGGTGGCTTGGGCAAGTCCCTCAGCCTCTCATGGCCAGATTTCCTGGTCCATAAAGCACGGGCAGCAATTGCATCTAATAGAACTGTTGAGAAGATTACAGAAGTGTATGTGAAACATTTGACCTATGGCAAGTGCTTAGTCATTGCTAGCTTTTATAGATCATTCTTCTTATAATTAGTATGAAAAACAAAATTAGTAAACGTATTCTTTGAGCATAAGGAAAAAGGGCATCTATTTCAATGTTGAAACTAATGACTATTGACCTTCACTGCTTTCTCGTACAGATGAGGACATTGAGATCCAGAGAAGGTAAGTGATTTGCCCAAGGTCACACAGCAGTAGCAGGAAACTGGTATGGGACGTAGGCCTCCTAAATCTGTTTCCACAATCTTATGCTATGGCAGACATGTGCTAGGGTGATCCATAGTGGATCATTCTCTGTGTGATTCCCTTGCCTCAAGTGTGGGCAGGACCTGTGATCTGCTTCTAACCAGTAAACTATGGGACATTACTCTCATGGTTACATTTCATTATATAAGACCAACTTAGCATTCTGGCATGAGAGAGATTCCCCCAATGGCCTAAAGAATTAACAGCCATGCTGTGAAATGCCTGTGGTGCCGACCATGAGGCAGGGAACTGTGGGTGCCTCCAGGAACGATGAGAGGTTTCCAGCAGACATCCAGTGACAAAGTGAGGCCTTCAGTCCTCCAACCACAAGGAAATTAATCATGCCAACACCCCAAGTGACTTAGAAACAGAGAGTTCCCTAGTTAAGCCTCCAGATGACAGCATAGCCTGACTGACATCTGGGCTGCAGCCTGTGAACCTGGGCTCTTGACCTATAGAAACTGAGACAATCACTGAGTTGTTTGAAGTGGCTAAGTTTGTGATAATTTATTGTGCCTCATAGGAAACGAACACTCATGAGCCAACTTGGTTTTGCACTATGTGCCATAGCCAATGACGTGCTTACCACCCAGGCCACCCTGCAGGATCGAAGGACTCATCACCCCTGTGTTGGGAGATACCTTTTCTAGAAAAACCCTCAGCTGAAAGCTGCCTTCCCTGAAGCTACACCCCTTTTAGTCCATGTGGGGATATAAAGGTCCAGTCTTTCACCCTTGCTTGGAGCTCCCCCTGAAGGGATAGGCCAGTCTTAGAGCTCCTGGTGGAACTGGCTGAGGGCTATGGAGGCTGCATCACAGCAGGTTCTCTCCTGCCTAACAGCACCCCAAGACCACTCCTGCATGCTGATCTCCACCTGGGGCCCAGCCTGCAGCACCAGAGGAAAAGGGGAGCAACAAGTGAGAGGGCTCCTGACCTGTGCCAGCTTCACCTTGATATGAGAGAGCGAGAAAGAAAATTCCATCTCTGCTATGCTGGTTATCTTTGTTACAGCACCCAAATCAGTATACTAATGAACATGCCAGGCGGTGAGGATGCATAGGGGGCCCTGAAGGATTTAGTCCCTGTTATCCTGAGTGCCTTTTAAAATTCATCCACCCGGAAGGCCAGGCCTTTTAAAACTTAGTCCTTCCGGGTAGAGGTGCCTTTTCTTGATTTGCACAAACACATTCCATGGACTGGTTCGGGCCCCACTTGCCTTGTGGGCTCCAAGTTTCATGTGGGAAAAGACACAAGGCCCCTACGGCGAGACCAGCACAGGTCAGCCATGCAGACAAGGTCAGTCCTGATATAAACAGGTGGCCAGCAAAGAGTAGAGAATCCTCAGGAGGGACATTTTCCAGAAAGTCCACATGGCCCCGACCTGACTCAAGCCTTCACTTGTAGGATGATTTATGGGCCACACACAGTAGGTCTCTGTGGGAAGTGGTAGGAAGTGATTGCAGAGGCCATTAAGAGTCCTCAGATAATACAATCTTTACCAGCACTCACAAAGATTCTGCTTATCTGCTAAGACCTTAAACTTTAGTATCAAATGTTGGGAATCAATTACACAATTATTACCAATAAGCATATTTTTCATAACATATAAACAGGTCAATAAAACATGGTGATGACTGTAGTGATTTCTACAGAGCGCTCAGTGGCCATCAAAGCTGGAAGGTGCAGAGAAGAGCCTAATCTTGAAGAGTCTGCTGCAGGCCAGTGAGCATTGGAACTGTGTGGCTGGCGCTGTGTGGACCTGTTTGAGCACTCCCGCTGGGCACCAGGCTTCTGGAGGAAATAAGCTTGGTTCTGTGCCTCTTGGACTTCTCATATTCTCTTGTCCATGGAGATAATCCATAAATGGATACTTTGTCCACAGATGAGCCCTAACCTAAGGGAAGTGCCTTTGAAACCTCGATTCTCTGCTGTTGAGAAGCTGCCAGTCTGAACCAAATTTAACAAACTCAGTTTCAATAGTGCAATAGATGATGTCAGGGCTCCCCCTACTCTCCCTATATCTCCCAGATCCCCTTTTACCATTTTTGTGCCCCCAGGTTTTGGTATATTTGGACCTCCAACACCTGCACATATTATTCAGAGGACAGCCTTAGGCTCTCACAGGCCACTGTGCTTTCACAAGTGAAATGCCTGGGAATTTATGTCACTCTGGGAAGCCCTTCACCAAGACGGTGGGCTTGGGGTGGGTGGGTGAAAACCTACCCCCTGGGCATCCCTGTGTGGCCTCCTGGCCTGCACCCCACACTCCCATACCTGTTTTCCCAGGGAACATATCCCTAATGACCACTCAAAACCAAACCTTCAAGTTAGATTCTGCTTCTGGAAAACTTGTCCTAAGAAATGAGATTCCTTAGTGCATCTAACAAAGAAAACAGTACTATATGCAGCCTTTTTTAAAAAAAGGAGAGCAAGAAGGAGAAAGAGGAGAAGATGAAGATGAAGGAGGAGAAGATAAAGATGGAGAAGGAGATGGAAGAGAAGAGGGGAAGATAGAGATGGAGATGGAGATAGAGATGGAGAAGAAGATGATGAAGATGAAGGAGATGAAAATGGAGAAAGAGGAGATAGAGATGAAGGAGAAGGCAATGGAGAAAGAGGAGGAGATAATGTAGAGGAGCAGGAGGAGGAGGAGGAACTGGAGATGAAAGAGGAGGAGGAGACAAAAATGGAGGAGATAAAGGTAGAAGAGGAAGGAGGAGGAGCTAGAGATGAAGGAGGAGGTAATGGAGATGGAGGAAGAGAAGAAGCTGTAAGCAACAGATTTGAGGACACCTTTAGAATATACTGTTAAATGAAAAAGGCAAGGTGCCTGAGAATGGATGTACTATTCTTATTTTTGAAAAGGAAGGACAAGAATGTACATCATATGTGTTTTCAACTCCATTAAAAAAAAAAAAAAGGAAGCCCTTGGAGAAACCAAGATGGTGAACACCTAAACTACTGCTTCGCACAACAATTTCGAAACTATAGCCAGAAGACAAAACAGACATCATCCAGAACCACAGGAAAGCTGGAAGGAAAGAGAGGGCTCATGGAGACTCAGAGGAGCTGCAAAAAGCTGAGGTATGGAGACACATGCTTGGAGAGGATGGGCGGCAGATTGCCTATCTAGAGGGAGGGGAGACAGAAACTCTTGACTGCACTGAACACCAGTTCCAGATGAGACTCATATGGGGGGAGTCTGGCCTGTCATGAAAAGGGAGGAGTGCACAGAAAGTCAGGGGAGCTGTGAATGGCAGAGGTCTGGAGGAGTGCATGCCAATGCTTGCAGAGAGGACTGGCTGCTGATTGTGCTGATGGCTGTCTCTAGCAGGAGGAAGACAGAACCTCCCAACTGTGCTGAATTCCATTGTTTTGGGTGAGACCCTGGGGACTCAGACTCATATGGGTCCCCGGAGCACATGGAAACTCAGGGGAGCCATGAAAGGCAGAGGTCTGGAGGCATGCAAGTGCAAGTGTGCGCAGAGAGGGCTGCAACAATTACTGAGGGATACTGAGACCCAGGGGTCACGTAGGGCAGGTCTGATGGGAAGCCAAGGCTGTCTGCTCAGCCCTGAGTCTCTGTCCCATCCAGGCTGAGCACAGAGGCTTTTGCAATTTTGCAAGTTTTGTATCATAAGGCGACTCCAGCACAGAAGTTCTCCTGGCATAGACACAGCTGATCCTTACAACCAATTGGCTTGGAGGTCAATTCCCCCCAGTGATACCAACTACAATCAAGACTTAACTACAACAAGGCTATACACACAGTCCACAAAGATGTACGCCAAGAGAGTCCACCTCAGGTAACTGGGGAGGTGGAGCTTCTGGGCCATATAGGACAACTAATACACAAAGCTACTCTACCAACTCAGGGAAGCAGCGAAAATGCAGAGACAAAGGAACAGATCACAAACGAAAGAAATGGAGGAAAACTAATGCTTGGATATAGAGTTCAAAACTCCACTGGAAAAGCAAAAAGAAAAAAGAATTAAAAAATGTGAAGGTAGTGTAAGGAGCCTCTGGGACAACTTCACGCATACCAACATCAGAATTATGAGGATGCCAGAAGAAGAGAGAGAGCAAGATACTGAAAACCTATTTGAAGAAATAATAAATGAAAACTTCCCCCACCTGGTGAAAGAATAGACTTACATGTCCAGGAAGCACACAGAACCCCAAACAAAATAGGACCAAAGAGGACCACACCAAGACATATTATAATTAAAATACCAAGAGCAAAAGACAAAGAGAGAATATTAAAAGCAGCAAGAGAAAAACAGTTCATTACCTACAAGGGAGCACCCATACCATTGTCAGCTGATTTCTCAACAGAAACAATGCAGGCCAGATGGGAGTGGCAAGAAATATTCAAAGTGATGAATAGCAAGAACCTACAACCAAGATTACTCTACCCAGCAAAGCTATCATTCAGAATTGATGGGCAGATAAAGAGCTTCGCTGATATGAAAAAGCTAACCACCAAACTAGTATTCTATAAAATGCTGAAAGGTACTCTTTAAGAAGAGGAAGAAGAAAACGGTAAAGATAAAAATTATGAACAACAAATACATATCTATCAACAAGTGAATCTAAAAATCAAGTGAATAAGAAATCTGATGAACAGAATAAACTGGTGAATATAATAGAATCAGGGTCATAAAAAGGGAGTGGACTGACAATTCTCAGGGGGAGAGGAGTGAGAGGTGGCAGGGAGAGAGTGGACAAAAATCATACACCTATGGATGAAGACAATGCGGGGGTGGAGAGTAAAGGCAGAGGGAACCGGGTGCAGGGAAACTATGAAGGGAAAAAAGAGGAACAATATAATAATCTGAACAATAAAAATTTATTAAATTTAAAAATAAATAAATAAACAAACAAAGAAATAAATAAATGGAAGCCCTCACGGGTTTGACTCAGTGGCCTTGGCCTGCGGACTGAAGAATCCTGGGTTCAATTCCTGTCAAGAGCATGTACCTCAGTTGCATACTCAATCCCCAGCCCTGATCAGGGCATACATGGAAGAAAATCAATCGAAGTGTCTCTCTCGCATTAATATTTCTCTCTGTCTCTCCCTCTCCCTTCTCTAAAAATCAACGAAAAAATATCCTTGGGTGAGAATTAACAAAAAAAAAGAAAAAGAAAGAAAGAAAGAAAGAAAGAAAGAAAGAAAGAAAGAAAGAAAGAAAGAAAGGAAGAAAGAAAGAAAGGAAGGAAGGAAGAAAAGGAAAGGAAACTAAGAAACTGATGACAGTGGACACAGGATACAAGAGCATGAGTGAGAGTTGAAGCCTCTCTGCATGCTTAGGTTGTGGAGTCCTGTGGCTTTCTCTCGATTCCAGCAAACAAAACAGGTTCCTGGGCTTCACTCGCCAAGCAGCCAGAAGCAGTGCAGGCTCCTGCACTCGGGTGCTGCTGCCGGGCTTGGGGACATTGTTCTGGGTGGCTTCATCAGAGGTTTGAACAATACCCAATAGCCAGCCGCAGCCAAACACCCAGGTGCTGCCGTTTTCTGGGACAGGAGCCAGCGCCCTGGAAGCACTTCTGAAAGCTGGGTGACTCCTGACTGCGTGAGAGCCGGGCCTCCAGGGTAGAAATCCACCGCCTTCCAGGCCTCCCTGGCCCTTGCAAGCCCAAGGCTCACTCCACATCCCTGTTGCCACAGCAACAGCAGACACAATGGTTTCTGTGGAATTCGAGTCTATAAATAACTTGTAGATCAGTCTTTCCGGTGTGAATGGGGTGGGCTCGGCAGGGCGGTTTGTGGTGGCCCGTGTGCCAGGCCATTGTCCACAGGAAATAGCTGTGCTCGTGGAAGCAAGGTCAGTCTGTGAGGCTGCCGAAGGCCTGCTCAGTCCAGCCGGGCAGGGGGGCCTTGCCCCAGCCCACCACAGCTTCTGCTCCAGAGATCACATCGGGCACTGCTCCTTCTCTCTATGCATCTCAGAGACCCAGGGGGGGATGCGTTAAAAACCCCTTCTTGTGATGTGGGTACTGAAGAGCTCAGAGGAGTGGACTCGGAGCTGTTGCTGTGCTGGCAAAGGTAGTGTCTACTTCATGTCTCCGTCGGGCTGGGTGAGCTCTGGCAGCACAGGGGGACCAGGGTCCACGGATCTGGATCTCTGCCTCCCTCGGTGCAAACAGCAGTTCTGACGATGCTCTAAAGATGCCCTTTCCAATCGGTCCTCTTATTCACTTGTTTGTTTTAATAACAGTGTTTCTAACAAAAGACTCACATTCCCAAACCAAGAGTTGAGGAGGTGGATTTTGTCATTTGAAAATCAAGCCAATTGAACACCTTTGTTCTCTGATGAGTGAATTCCCTGGGACTCCAGAAGGGCTCCTGGCCCATGGCAGGTGCATGGCATTAGGAGCAGGGGTTTGCTCTGATGCATGGTGGGCAGGACGGTGGGCAGGGCAGCCCCTTTGGAGGGCCGTGAAATGACAACAGCACTGAGACTCAAGTCCCTCTGTGCAGCAGTTCCACCTCTTAGGGTCCCTTCTGACCAGTAACTGGGCACGCGTGTGCCAATGTACTTTTCACAGGTGTGCAAGAAGCGATGCTCCATGCAGCTGTTTGCTATAGCGAAGACCAAGAACAGCCTGGTGTCTGTGGGAGGGAGTGGATAAAAGCAGCTTGGACTCAGAGACCAACAACCAGGACATAGTCAGACCAACAGACGAGGTGGATCAGTGTGAGATGATGCAGGGCTTTCTCTGAGATAAATTAAGGAAAAAGAACAATGTGTATGGATGCTCCCCTTTACATAAGTGCAATGTGTAATGTATGATGAACACACATATATATGCATATATGTATGGGGATATATGGACATACACACATATATATGTGGATAGGGGAGTATTTCTGAAAATACACATAGGAAACTGATGACTTTGCTTAGCTTTGAAAAAGACAGTCTGGCACCCCAAGATTTGGGGTGGGAGGAGACTTGCTTTTCATTGCATGCTTTTCTGTAGCATTTGGGTTTCATTATTTGCATAAATTAATTTTCAGTTAAAAATAGATTAATGGAAGCATGGAGAAAAGGAAGGGAGAAAGCAGAAAGGAGGCAGGAGAAAAAAGAGGAAGCTGGGAAGAGAAGCAAAAAATGTATTTCTTCTCATTCTCACACCTTTAGAGCTTGCTTTTGCGCTATGTGGCTGGAAGGTCAGAGGTCACTGACCCTGGTGTATTTTCCATCAGACACCCAGCAAATGCAAAGCAGGTATGGCAGTGGTTCTCTCTGACGCTGCACAGCTCCAAGGCTGCTGGGAAATGTTTCCTGAGAGGCAAAGGGCAACCTGTGAATCTGTTCCCCCCACGGAGAGGTCAGCCGGGGCGTTGGGTTCTCTAAGAGGATGGATGAATCGAAGCAGCCCTCAGGGGGCAGCCGCATTTGCCCTCAGCCCAAACCCAGTCCACCTCACTGGCCGGTTTGGAAAAGGGAGGGGGAAATGAATGAAAAGGACTTTCTGAAATGGATACAGATCTCTCGTGCAACTGGGGCCCAGGAACCGGGTATACGTGCCGACTGGGGCGGTGCTAAGCGTGAAGAGGGGAGCCCCGGCACCAGTGCTGAAGGGCTTTGCTGAAGACTGAGACCGCAGAAACACCCCTCTTTAAACAAAAGTGTTGGCCCGTCTGTGACCTGAGTCTCAAACTTTCAAAATGGTTTCACATCTCAAGGAAAGAAGATGGGATGGTTGTGGGGTGCCTGGTTGGTTTGGATGCTGGTGTGATGACTGCAACCTCGTGAATGTAAGACCTCGCTGTTCATCAGCTATGGTTTCCCTCAGATGGGTGGGAAGGACCTTGATGTGGCGGCTGTGTGGTCCGGGAGGTATAAGTGGGTAGTTTCTCACACGCCAGCACGTTTTGAAAATGTAGATATGAGGCTCCTCTACCAGGGAGGCTGACTCAGTAACCCTGGGATGGGGTTCAGGAAGCTGCATGAGTGACCAGCCCTAGGCGAGGACAGTGAGGCACGTGCACCCTGAGATGTACACAAGATGATCCATTGGAACTTCAGGAAGAAACTATTATAATTTCAACTCCAATTAATCTCCTCAAGTTTCTCTTTTATGTTTGACCATGTGCAGAAAATGGTAGTAACAGACTACAGATAAATGCTTTATAAGTGAGATTAGTAACAATAGCTAGTCCTTATACTGCATATACCGCACAGTCCTGCTCGAAGCCTTTTACAGATATTCATTAATTTGCTCCGCACAGCTCTCTGATATATTATCCCTGTGATGGACTGAATTGTGTTTGCCCACCAAATGCATATGTTGAAGCCCTAACCCCCAATGTGGCTGAATTTGCAGTAATGAAATAATAAAGAAAGAAATGAGGTCCTAGAGGATTATTGTCCTTACGGAGGAAACGTAAAGCAGCTTGCTCTCTCCGCCCTCCACGTGGAAACATGGCGAGAAGGAAATAAACTACAAGCCAGGAAGAGGGCTTTCCCCAGACACTCATCAGCCAGAAACTTGATCTTGGATTTAGGGCCTCCAGAATGGAGACAATCAATGCCTGTTGTTTAAACCACCCAGGCTGTGCCAGTTTGTTATGGCAGCCACAGAAAACTAACACCCACATCCTGCAGGTGAGGAATGGAAGGTGTGAAGAGGTTAAGAAGTCTGGCCATGGTAGTGCAGCCAGGAAGTGGGGGCTGGTAATTTGGCCTGGAGCCCAGGTTTTAATTACATATACTGGGGAAGTTTAAAAAAAAACACACACAAGCGCATATTGGAACAAAAAAGTTTGGAAACTACAGATTAGAAAGAAAGTATGAAAGTCTATGATAGACAGAATAATGGCCCCAGAGATGTCCAGGGCCTAGTCCCTGGAACCTGTGACTACTTACCTTACCGAGTAATTACCTCCTTGGGCAAAAGACACTTGGCAGACAGGGTCAGTTAAGGGTGTTGGCATGAGGAAATTATCTTGGATTAACCAGCCACGCCCTAGTGCAATCCTAAATGTCCTGATAAGAGGGAGGCAGGCAGCCAGAGAGGAGAGGTGCTACTCGGCTGGCTTTCCAGGTGGATGAAGGGGCCACAAACCAAGGAATGTGGCTTCTCTAGAAACTGGAAACGCAAGAGAATGAATTCACCTCTAGAACCTCCAGAAGAAATACAGTCCTGCAAGCTAATTTGGACTTCTGGCCTCCAGAACTTTAAGATAATACATTTAGGTTGTTTTAAGTACCTAAGTTTGTGGTGATGTGTTAAAACAGTAGGAAACTATCCAGAGGGGGAAAAAACCTGAAGATTTGGGGGATCACCAAGGGGATGATAAGGTTGGGGAGAAAGTGATGCCCAATTTAGTGCTGAAAGAAGCTGTCTGGGTACCTACTCCTCTGCAATGTGACTTGGCAAATCTGCAGAGAGCTTTGGCCAATAGAACACGGGGGAAGTGATGATGTGTGACTTGTGACCTCAAACTCAAGAGACCTTGCGGTCCCACTCTTGCCTTCTCCGATCACTGTGAAGATGCCCAAGGTGTCTATAGAGAATGAAGCCACTTGGAGCAGAGGAGAGTCATGGACACTGTGCCAATAGCCAGCACTGCCCACCAGGTATGGCAGAGGGCCATTTTTAACCACAATATGCCCAATGAACCACAAGATGACTACAGCCACAAGAGGGATCCTCGGTGTGACAGCAGAAGTATGGCCAGCTGACCCACCAGGAATGAGGGTGGGGTGACACCTCATAGGTTATCCTCCACCTCTCCTCCCCTCCCTACTGCCCTCACCTCCTACCAGTTTCGATAACAATAGCAGTGGTAGAAGACTCCCATCCAACCTGTTAATTCTCATGACAAATCCTTTGAGGTAGTCATATAATCCCCATTTTACAGATGAGGAAACCGAGGCTGAGGAATTAATGGACTAAGATCACTCAGGAGGTGAGTGGACTGGGACTCAGATTTATCCAACACTGGAGCCACTCTCATCATAGCTTTTTCTAACCTTCACTCTTTCACACAAGATGAATTTACTGAGGTTTTTACTCCCAATGCTTGGAAGGGACCAGCTGAGAAAGATGAACAAAAGTAAGTCCCTTTGTGAATAGCTATTCCAATAAAGAATCACCACCATAATGGTTCCTGGCTTTTATGTTTGTGTCAGTGATGAATTTGAGGTGAATGTGAGAGTGGCCATTTGTCCCGAGTATAAATTAGGATTGTATTCAGCTGTAACAGAAAACCTACCCCCATGGTTTAGCCAGCTAAGGGTTTAATTTCACATAAGAAGTCTGCAGCGTCCAGGTTGTTCAGCAACTGCATGGCGTTGTCTGTGCGGCTCCCCGCTGCTGTGGGGTTTCTGACCACAAGGCAAGAAGGGCTTGGCTGCAGTTGAGCTCATTTGGATCCAATGCTCACCCCTGGCCCAAACCCTGAGGCTAGACAGATGGTGGTTATGGGTGGCCCAACCCAGGTCATGGGCTTCCCCTATGGGAAGGGGATTGGTTTGCTCTCAAGCAAATGGGGAGGCCAGGAGCGGGGGCAGAAAGAGTGGACCAGATTGCCCAAAGCGGCTGCAACAGCATCTCCCACTCCACCTGTTCCTCTTACAGGGAGACTTTACCACTTCTCCCCAAAGAAGTGAGATCTAGATTTCCTTCCCTTGAGTGGGAGTGGGCTTGTGACAATGGTCAAAGTGACTCTATGTGGTAACGAAGGCCAGGTCATAAAAGGTGATGTTTATTCCACCTCGTTCCGTTAATATGTTCATTCTTGGCAGCCAGCCACCATGGAAAAGTAACATGTGGGTGTCTGAATCGAGGTATGTCATACCTGGGAGTGAGAAAAACTTCAGCTGAGCCCAGCTCCCAGCACGAGTCTCCCTCAGGCTTTGAGCTGTCCCACCTGAATCCACAGAGAGCAGAGATGAGCAGCCTGCCAACCCTGCTCAAATCAGATTTGTCGCCATACTTTTTCTTCTTCGTGTAGCCAGTAGGTTTGGGGTAGTTTTTAGGTAGCAACAGATAGAACAATAAGTGATGAGTGCAGGAGACAAGACAGGCACAATTCAATCATATCCTTTCTTCTGGAGAGAGAGTCAGGCAAGAGAAACCTAGAAAAAGAAAGGTACAGGAATTCCTGACTTGTCAGCATCTGATCAAGGTCATTGGCTCTGTGTGTGTCTATTTCTTTCAAACGTGAAAGCATCTAAGCGAGCTGGATGAAAAGAGACCCAGAGACAGTGTTGCCAGAACAGAAAGAGAGTGAAGCGATCAGTTTAAAAGGCTAATGCTGAAACAGCCTTGCTCCCCACCCTCCATGCCTCCTGTCCAACCAGGTGGAACTGCAGTTATGCCTGGCCTTAGACACACCCACATTCTTGAGCCAGTCCTGGCCTTGGGCAGAACCCCAGGATCAAGTGGCTCTGTGATGAGTTCTATTAGCAATTTTCAACCTTTTTCATCTCATGCACACATAAACTAATTACTAAAATTCTATGGCGCACCAAAAAATGCATTCTATTTTTTGCTAATCTGACAAAAATAGGTATAATTTTGATTCATGCACACTGGATGACTATCATTGTGTTGGCTGTTGTCATTTTTATTTTATTTTGTTTTTCTTTCCATTTTAATCTGCTATCCTTTTTTTAATTTTAATAAATCTTTATTGTTCAGATTATTACAATTGTTCCTCTTTTTTCCCCCCATATCTCCCCTCCTCCTGGTTCCCACTCCACCCTCTGCCCTTACCTCCCCACCATTGTCCTCATCCATAGGTGTATGATTTTTGTCCAGTCTCTCCCTGTCACCCCCTCAGCTCTTTCCCCCTGAGAATTATCAGTCCACTCCCTTTCTATGCCCCTAATTCTATTATATTCACCAGTTTATTCTGTTCATCCGATTTTCAATTCACTTGATTTTTAGATTCACTTGTTGATAGATATGTATTTGTTGTTCATAATTTTTACCTTTACCATTTTCTTCTTACTCTTCTTGAGGAATACCTTTCAGCATCTCATATAATACTGGTTTGGTGTTGATAAACTCCTTAGTTTTTTCTTATCTGTGAAGCTCTTTATCTGCCCATCAATTCTGAATGATAGCTTTGCTGGGTAGAGTAATCTTGGGTGTAGGTTCTTGCTATTCACGTTGAATATTTCTTGCCACTCCCATCTGGCCTGCAACGTTTTTGTTGAGAAATCAGCTGACAGTCGAATGGGTACTCCTCTGTAGGTAATTAACTGTTTTTCTCTTGCTGCTTTTAATATTCTCTCTTTTTGTCTTTTGCTCTTGGTATTTTAATTATGATGTGTCTTGGTGTGGTCCTCTTTGGATTCCTTTTGTTCAGGGTTCTGTGCACTTCCTGGACTTGTAAGTTTATTTCTTTCACCACGTGGGGAAAGTTCTCAGTTATTATTTCTTCAAATAGGTTTTTAGTATGTTGCTCTCTCTCTTCTTCTGGCACCCCCATAATTCTGGTGTTGGTACGCTTGAAGTTGTCCCAAAGGCTCCTTACACTATCTTCACATTTTTTAATTCTTTTTTCTTTTCCACTGGAATGTTTTTTTCTTCTTTGTATTTCAAATCTTTGACTTGATTCTTGCATTCTTCTAGTCTGCTATTAGGTCTCTGTGTAATATTTTTTATTTCAATTAGTGTATGTTTAATTTCTCATTGGTTCTTTTTCATCTCCTCTTGGGTTTCACTAAATTTATCCATTTTTTTCTAGGAAATTGTTAAAAAAAAACCTTATAATCGTAGTTTTGAACTCTATATCCAGTTGTTTGTTTTCCTCCATTTCTTTTGTTTGTGATCTGTTCTTTAGTCTCTGCATATTTTGCTGCTTCCCTGAGTTGGTAGAGTAGCTTTGTGTGCTAGCTGTCCTATGTGGTCTAGTAGCTCTGCCTCCCCAGCTATCGGAGGTGGACACTCTTGGTGCATCCCTTTGTGAACTGTGTGTACAGCCTTGTTGTAGTTAATTCTTGATTGTTGTTGGTATCACTGGGGGGATTTACCTCCAAGCCAATTCGTTGTGAGGATCAGCTGTGTCTACGCATGTACGCTTGCCTCCAGACCGTTGCCTTTCGCGAGCTCGGTACGCTTCTGGAACTCTGCCTTTTGGTTCCCCTGAGTTTCCGTGTGCTCTAGGGACCCATATGAGTCTGGGTGCCCATGGTCTTGCCTGAAACTGGGGTTCAGTGCAGTTGGACCTGGATTTCAGTGCTGTTGTGAGGTTCTGTTTTCCTCCCACTGGAGGAAGCCAGGCACAATCAGCAGTCAGCGCTCTGTGTGCGCACTTTCCCGAGGCCCCAGACTTCTGTCTTTCTCGGCTCCCCTAAGTTTCCGTGCACTCCTTCCTTTTCACAACAGTCCAGACTCCCCCTATGAGTCTCGCCTGGAGCTGGGGCAGTTGGGATTTTCTGTCTCCCTTCCACTAGAGGAAGCCATCCAGACCCTCCTCCGCCCATCCTCTCTACAAATGTGTCTCCATACCTCAGCTTTTTGCAGCTCCTCTGAGTCTTCGTGAGTCCCTCTCTTTACTTCTAGTTGTAGAATTTTCACTCAGCCAGCTTTCCTGTGGTTCTGGATGGTGTCCATTCTGCCTTTTAGTTGTAGTTTTGAAATTGTTGTACGAGGCAGCAGCTTAGGTGTTCACCTATGCCACCATCTTGGTTTCTCCTGTTGTCTTTTTTTTTTTTTTAATTTAACAATCTAAGGGAAAAGAGGTCAGTTTCCTTTATTAGATAGACAGGTATTGCATGTTTTAAAAACTCTGCAACACTGGTTGAAAACTGCTGGCTTCTGTTCTTGCTGACAGCACCCTGTGCCTTTTGTCTAAGTTACAATCCTTGTTCCTTTGTTCATTCTCCTGGCTCTTAGATTTGAGTTGCTAATTATGAACATGACTTCATTAAAAACATTTTTAGAATGTCTAATTTTTTTCTAGAGATGCAAGTTTTTAATGTAATCACATCATCTGAGAATAATAATAATTTTTGTTTCTTCCTTTCCAGATCTAACAACTTTTATTACTTTCCTTATTTCCCTAGTCTGGTAGCTCCCCCAGTAAAATGATGAACAGAAGCAAAGAACCTTGTCTTGTTCCTGATTTTAAAGACTGCTTTGAATATGCATCATTAAGAATGATGTTAGCTGTAACATTGACAGATTTGCTTTATCATATTAAGAAAGTTTAATTTTGTTCTTAAGTTGTCAAGAAATTTTATTTAGAAGGAAGTTGATTTTAGTATTGTTCTTTTTTATATATCAAAAATTGAGTTTGCTACTATAGTGTATAAAATTTTTGTGTCTGTTTTCATGGGTGACTTAGACCTATAATTTCCCATTCTTATATTATTCTCTTCAGGTTTGATATCATGATAATACTGGCCACATAAAACAAGTTTGAGAATATTTCTTCTTTTTGTATTCCTTGGGAGAGTTCATATAAGATTAAAATGATAGACTTTACATGTTTGGTAGAACTCATTCTAGGAAGATTTTAAACTACTATTTAATTTCTTAATTGGTTATAGGACTATTCAGACTTTCTATTTCTTTTTGAGTCAGTTTTGTCAATTACGTGTTGTTTTTTTTAAGAAATTTTCCATTTTCCTGCCACTCTCTAAATTGGAAGAATCTTTGCCTGGCTATCCCTAGGGTGTATTCTTGCCTTCTAAATTTAAGCTGATCTCTCTGAATTTACCTTCTAATTTCTTTGGAACCCCAGTGTCCTCCTCTCTTTTTGTGTTGGTATCTGTATCCAAATGATTTGGGCTGTAAGTAGTAGAAGAGTTAACTAAAAATGACTCAAACAACAAAGTAGTTTTACAAATGCAAATGTGAAGCCCAGAGGCAGGCAGTTCCAGGGCTGATTCAGAGCACAGTGATATCACTGAGGACTCAAACTCTTTCTATGCCCCATCCTCAGCATGTTTCACTGATTCATAGGTTTGTCTCCACAAGGTTATACAATAGCTGTTGTATTTCAGCAGACTTCCCCCAGGTCCTATTGCCAACAATGGGGCAGTGAGGGAGACTGGAAGAGTGAGGACATGGAACTTCTAGACTCTAGAGTGGGTGTCAGGCCCTGCAGCCAGGAGTGGGAGAGGCTGGTGGGCAGAAAACCACCTCTGCTCTAGCACATTTGGACTTAATCCTGGCCTTGTCTCATCAGACTCTCTCCTGATGTCTGTGTCCTGTTGCCACTCAGGCCTGCTTGATAGACAGTACTAGAACCTGTGGTGTGCTAGTTAGTGTCTGACAACTGGTTCTCAGGGTGGGGAAAGCCCTCGTTGGAAGGTTTGCTGATTTTCAGGGTGCCAATGCTCCTACTGTGTTGATTTCAAGCTTCCAATGTGACACCACTGAATGCAGAGTTGGGAAGAGATGAGTACAACTGGTCCTCAGGTGCACAGCCAGCTCCAGGCCGCTCCTCACTCCAGCCCAGCTAGATTCTGTAAATTTGAGCAGAGCGGAGGGGGACACCCTACTCTGGCCAGAGGGTAATAAATAAGGCATTAAAGGGGTTGGCTCGAGACAAATGTTGAATATGTGATAATCCCATATGAGCACAGTCTTGATTCCTCATAATCATCCATTTCTCTGGTGAAGAAACTGAGATTCAGAGAGGTGAAGGCACACAGTGACTGATAGGAAATCAGATCCAAACCCAGGCCCATCTTATTCATGTTCTTTCACCCAAACAAGGGAGCAGATTCAGAACAGAGACCGCTAGCTCTCAATCAACACCCACAACGTGCCCGGGACTAGTGCCCTGAAAGTGGAGTATTATTCATAACGGCAAAAAGTGAGAAAAACAAATATCCATCAGTCGATGAATGGATAGACAAATGTGGTATCTCAAACAATAAAATACTATTCAGCCATGAAAGGGGGATGAAGTCCTGGCACATGCTACAGTGTGGGTGAAACTAAAAAAAAAAACTACTCTGAGTAAAAGTAGTCAGTCACAAAGACCGGGCATTGTGTGTTTCCATTTACATGGAATGCCCAGAATGGGCAAATGTGCAGGAACAGAAAGTGGTTGCCAGGAGCTGAAGGGAGGAGGGAATGAGGAGTGATCACTAACGGATATGGGGCTTCTTTCCGGGGTGATGAAAACTTTCTGGAATTAGATAGCTCTGTTGGTTGCCCAACTGTGTGAATACCCTAAAAACCACAAACTGTAAAACCAATAAAAAATGTGGAGGATTAATTGAAAAGGGATTTTCTTTGCCCCACCCTCCCCCAGGCTGTGGCTTTCTATAAACTTGTGATCACTGAGCAGGATTTTCCATGCCTCACAGGTACCTGTGCTAAGTTAGCATGTTATAGGTATCTTTCTCACTAACTATTCTCAACCACCCGATAATTGGGTAATATTATTAATCCTGTTTACAGATGAGAAAACTGAGACTCAAGAGAGAAACGAATCAATTGGCTCAAAAGCACCCAGCCAGTTGGTGGCAGAGCCAGGACTTGGACCCAGGCCCATCTGACTGCAAAGTATGTGTCCTGAGCGCTCTGCTGTCAGAGTGAGGTCCGGATCATTGGCAGAGTCCTCTTTCCTCCTCCCCGGACTCCAGAGCTCAGGTGACTCAGCGGCTCACAAGGTTCCTTAGCTCAGAAGCTTCTGTTTTCCCACCCCCACTGTCCCTCAGCAAGAAAGGCTGAGTGCTGTCAGGGTCTCTATTGCCAAAAAGAAGCCCTAGGTAAGTTCACAGGGACCCGTAGGTATGTTTGCATCCCCCCTTCCCTACCCGAATGGTGCGTGTGTGACACAGGGCAGGGATGCAAGCATTTCCCATCTCTCAGCCTCATGTTGCTTAAAAAATCAGTAGTCTTTGGCATGGGTGATGCTGCCTCTTAGAGGGTATTCTGGAAGTATGCAGGGGTTCAATGACGGCAGCAGTCTCTCAAATGAAGAGTTCCCTGAAGCCTTCCACTTTCCAGTCACACCAGACCTTCATGTAAATGAAAACCCTCCTATAATTTATGGGTCTAGACTCTAGCTCTGCCTCTGTCTTTACATAGCTGTACTATCCATCAGATATTCTAGGTGGCTGGCAAACTGCGGCTCGCGAGCCACATGTAGCTCTGTTGACTGAAGTGTTTGCTGATTACTGCTGTAAGGCATTACCCTTACCCAGAAGTTTTAACTTCAGGTTAAAGACAATAGTACATTATTAAAATGTTTTTTAAGTATTTTTTTCCCTAAGGCGGTGGTCGACAAACTCATTAGTCAACAGAGCGGCAAACCGCGTTTGCCAACCACTACAACTCCCACATGACCAGGGAGAAATCATCACTACTTCTGTTTGGAACTTCATTAAGTCCCAAATTTATGCACATTAAAAGGGAATTATGCTCAAACCGGGTTGGCTCAGTAGATAGAGCATCAGTCTGAGGACTGAAGGGTCCCAGGTTTGATTCCGGTCAAGGGCATGTACCTTGGTTGCAGGGACATACATCTCCAGTGGGGAGCATGCAGGAGGCGGCTGATCAATGTCTCTCTGTCATTGATGTTTCTAACTCTCTATCCCTCTCCCTTCCTCTCTGTAAAAAATCAATAAAATATATTTTAAAAAAAAGAAAAGAAAGGGAATTAATTAGAGGAAATATTTTAATATTGTTATTTGCCCTTTCTATATAATAGAAGTGTCAGAGTTGGAAAAAAAAATTAGTAAAATGTATATGAAAATCTTCCTCCTGTCAGAGTCTGGGGCACGCCATGGGAACCAGAGTCAAGTCCCTGCCTACCCACATACACCTGGAAATCACCGGAGACCCAGCCCCAGCCAGCCCCAGCCTCATTGGGCTAGATCCAGACTTAGCCAGCCCCATCCCTGTCAAGCCCCACTGCGTCGGTGGCACAGTCTCAGGTTGCCTGGCCCAGTGCTGGGGCCGGGAGGCATGGCCTGAGGTTCCCTGGCCCAGGTCAGGGGGCATGCTTTGAGGTCCCCTATCAAGCCCTATCAGGCTGGGGGGGGGGGGGGTTGCATAGCCTCAAGTCCCCTGGTCCAAAGCCAGGGGCGGGACTGCACAGCCTGAGGTCTTCCAGCCTCAGCCAGGGCAGGGGGCACTCCTTGAGGTCAAGCTTCACAGGTGAGAGGTGTGACCTGAGGTCCCCCATGAAGTCCCGCTGGGCAGGAGGCATGTCCTGAGGTCACCTGTCAAGCACCAGAGGCAGGGTTTATAACTGAATATCGGATACCATTGTAAGATAAATGTTATGGGCTGAATGCTTGAGGTCCTCTGTCAAGCCTCATGGGCAGGGGGTATGGCCTGAGGTCCCCCAGCCTGGTGCCAGGGCAGGGAACGTGGCCTGAGGTCCCCTGTGAAGCCTCACCAGGTAGGGGGCGCAGCCTCAGATCCCCTCCCCTGGTCCAGCGCCACACAGCCTTAGGTCCCTGCTCATTGCTTGTTAAGGCTCCTTATGGGAACTCAGCCTCTGCTGTGGGAGCAGCCATCTTGTTACAGCATGATGGCCAATTTGCATATTTTCTCTTTATTAGATAGGATTGTTCACCATTTTGGAATATCTCATCACCAGCAGTGGTGCCTTTGTGTTATTCAAGCCTCCATGTGCCACACATGTGTACCGTGATACTCCCTCTGGGTACGAGCGTCTGACCACTTCATCACGTTGCCTTGTATGGTCAGACTCAAACATTTACTTTTGAAGTTCATATTGTTTTACTGTGAGTGATTTTTATTTTTTTATGGTATAGTTAGGATTGCTTTTTGCCATTGGTGTGTAGGTAGGATATGTTTGTTCTAAGTTTCATTTCAGAATATGAAAAAAAAAAGCATTACAAAATATTTCTCAATAAAAAAAAAAAGGAAGGTGTTAGGGCTAATGGCCGTGGAACCACTGAGTTACATGATTTCTTCTAATCCCTGACAGCTTTAAAATAATTAAACCTGACCTCAGAAAACTTTTTCTATGATTCTAGTAAAATCAAGTGCACAGCGCCTTTTAAATAATCCCCAAAGGAATGCTGCACTCCTGTGGCCCAGGTGCTGACTTCAAGGAAGTGACCGGATGGACTCATAAGAAGCTTCCTCTGTCCCTGGTAGAAAAACTACCTCGTGAGGTATTCCTATAGGTGAAACCTCTATCTGTCTTTGAAAATCTGTCTTGTCCATTTTCTAATAAAAAGATTTAAAAAATGCCTGTTAAGAAAGAAAAACTACCTCGTTTGTAACACTCACAACACACCTGACTTCTTTACTTCCTTTTCACCTCAAAAACGAGAATAACCAATACCTCAAACTCAAAATCATTTTATGCCATCTTTGTGCTTTGACAAGTCCGATGCTTAACTAGAGCGTCTTATTAAAGGAAAAAAACTGAAACACGAATAAATAGAATCCCAGGGGCCTTTGGTAACAGATTTTGATGTGCTTGAGTGAGTCCATCCATGTGACATTCCTTCCTATTAATAATTTCTCCCAGCTTATCTTCCCCTCATCTCCTCTCTGGTTTGTTATACTTTAACGCAGCCGCAGAACGCTTGGGTGCCGCCTTTCCCATCCGCGTGGAAGAGAACATACACAGAGGCTGGTGTCAGGGATGCCGGGGAGAATTGGCAGAGGTGCCACGGAGCGAAAACAAACAAGAAGAAGGAGGTGAGGAGCAGAATCAATCAAGGCCAGACAGGAAACAGACTTCAGTAAAGGATGCTTTGAATTGAACAGTGCCCCTCCTGCCATGAATATTCGCATCCAGCCAAACCTCAGTGTGACCTTACTAGGAAGCAGGGTCTTTGCAGGTGTATAGCGAGGCTATGAGGAGATCAAACGGGATTAGGGTGGGCCTTCTGCTTATGAACAGAGGACAAGACGTAGGAGACACAGAGGGGAAGGCCAAGTGACAACAGAGGCAGACGTTGGAGTGATGGGTCTATAAACCTAAGACCACCAAAGGTTGCCAAGAGCCAGCCGGAGCAGGGATGGGAACCTTCTTTCTGCCAAGGGACATTGGATGTTTATAACATCCTTTGCAGGCCATACAAAATTATCAACTTAAAAACTGGCCTGCTACATTTGCTCAAACATTTAATTAACTCAGTCCTAATTCCTTGGCAGGGCCAGACCAAGTGATTTCTCGGGCCTTATAGGGCCCGAGGGCCAGACGTTCCCCCATCCCTGCTTTAGAGGGAGCCTGCCCTTGCCAGCACCTTGATTTCAGACACCTGGCCTCCGGGACTGGGAGAGAATAGGTTTCTATTGTTTTAAGCTCCATAGTTGGTGGACATTTGTTATGGCAGCCACAGGACATTCGCACAGGGTTTAGGATGGAAAACTGAGAAGGTAAATGTTATGGGCTGAATGCTTGTGTCTCTCCTCCCCGCCCCCCCTCACCAAATTCACATGTTGAGACCCTACCCTGACATGCTGATATCAGCAGGTGGAGCCTTGGGAGGTGATTAGAACTAGGAGAGGGCAAAGATGGAGTCCCCATTAATAAGATCAGTGCCCTTCTGAGGGTCAGAAGGGAACTTTCTGCCTCACTCCACTCTCCACCAGGTGAGTGCACAACCCAGAAGGGGGCTCCCACCGGAATCTGACCATGCTGCACCCTGGTTTGGGGATTCCAGTTGCCAGAACTGTGAGAACTGAATTCCTACTGTTAATAACCACCGCCCCCGCTCTGCCCCCACATTGTAGTATTTTGTTATAGCAGCTCAAGCCAACTAAGACAGTAAGTGATCTGGTCCCCTTCCCTTCCCACCTAGTTCCCATCCCCTCCATCCAGCCATCAATTGCCAAATTGATTTCACAAACCTGAGGGGTGTGTGGGAGGAAGAAGCACCTGTCTGCCTCTGGCTGCGGCCAGGCAGGGGGTTTATAAAGTGACTGAGCCTCAGGTACTATCTTAGCTCCAGCTGAAAGAACTAATTCCTTCTTAGGACACTTGGTGGTAGCAATAATGACTGGTATTTATTGAGTTCTTACCGATAACCTAGAACTATTCAGGTGAATAGGATATAATCGTTCTATATTCTATTGATAATTCTAACAGAATATGTATAGTCCATATTTTATCTTCAATTGTATTTCATTGAATATTGGGTACCATTGTAAGATATAACATACAGCTGAGCCCGGTTTGGCTCAGTGGATAGAGCGTCGGCCTGCAGACTGAAAGGTCCCAGGTTCGATTCCGGTCGGGGGCATGTACCTTGCTTGCGGGCACGTCTCCAGTGTGGGGCGTGCAGGAGGCGGCTGATCAATGTCTCTCTCATCGATGTTTCTGACTTTCTATCTCTCTTCCTTCCTCTCTGTGAAAAATCAATAAAATATAAAAAAAAAGATATAACATACACCATTATGTTATGTACCATTAAGAATGAAAAAAAAAAAACTGTCAATTCAACTTGTCAGTACTTGTAAACACATCTCAGTTTTAGAGATGTTAACATGTGAATCTTAGAATCAATGAAATACGGTATTATCATCACCCCTGTGTTATAGGTAAGAAAATTGAGGCTAAAGTTACATAGCTATTAAATGGTAGAGCCAAGATTAAACCCCATGGAAGTTTGATTCTGGGACTTGAACCATTCTCTCTCTCTTTTTTTAATTTTTATTGTTGAAATTATTACAGATATCCTCTTTGGTTTTTTCCCCCACTCACCTCCTCCACCTCCCACCCACCCTCCCAGGCCTTCACCACATTATTTTTTGTGTTCATGCGATATGCATATATGACTCCAAGTTCCCCAGTTAATCTCTCCACCCCACCATCCCATCTCTGCCTTCCCTCTGAAATATGTCAGTCTGTATGATACTTCTATGTTGGGCCTGAGCACTTTTAAAAAATATATATTTTATTGATTTTTCACCGAGAGGAAGGGAAAGGGATAGAAAGCCAGAAACATTGATGAGAGAGAGTCATCGATCAGCCGCCTCCTGTACGCCCCCTACTGGGAATGTGCCCGAAACCAAGGTACATGCCCTTGACTGGAATCGAACCTGGGACCCCTCAGTCCCCAGGCTGAAGCTCTATCCACTGAGCCAAACAGGTTTCGGCGCCTGAACTTCTTAATCAGTGTATGCACTGCCTCTCTCATTAGGGGATTCTTCCACTCTACAGCTTTGAGTGTTTTAGGCCAAGTCTGCTGGTTATCGGTCAATATTCATTCACTCCTTCTTTCTTTAACACTACAAACCTTGTGTTTCTCAGTCTCCCTTGCAGCTAGATGTGGCCGTGTGACTAAGTTCTGGCCAATAGAATGTAAGCAGAAGAGATAAGTAAAAACTGTGGGCCTTGTAGAGAGGATGTCCTACATTTCCCTATTTGTCCCGGCTGGAATGTAGACATTCTGGCAGAAACTGGAATGGACATCTTAAGGTGGGGACCACATATTGGGATTGGCAGGACAACAAGAGAAATGTAAGAGCACCTAAAGTTACTGTGTTGTCCTGCATTGCTTAATATTGAGCAACTGAGAAAGAAAACAATAAAATTCTCTCTTGTGTAAGCCACTGTTGTCTTGGTCTTTGTTATTGCAGCCAAGATATAATCTTAATTAATACACAACATTATGTGCCTTGAGGGCTCAGTCTCTCCCTCTGAGAGCTGCAAGCTCATTAAATGAAAATGCATATGAAATACCCAGGGCAATGCTAAACATAGTGCCGCCCTAGGTAAATGTTAGCTCCTCACACAAATTCGGGTAACTCAGGCATTAGTTGCTTGCATATCTTTTTTTTAAATAAAATACGTTTTTATTGATTTGAGAGAAGGGTGGGGGAGAGAGAGGGTGGGAGAGAGAGAGAGAAAGAAAAACATCAATGAAAGAGAGAAACATGGGTCCCCATCTCTCACACACGCCCTACGGGGATCAAGCTCACAACCCAAACATGTGCTCCCACCAGAAATCAAACCAGTGACCTATCTGTGCACAGAATTACACTAAAACAAACCAGCCACACTGGCCAGGACAAACAGCCCATTTTTAAG
>PVJN01015411.1:0-44429 GCA_004026805.1 Lasiurus borealis | reverse complement strand
AAAGCTAGAGTGGGTGAGAGGAACATTGTTTTACACTTCTTGAGGACTTAGAATATGGTGAAAGATAGTAGTGTCCAGCTGAAACCACTCCACACCAGTGTGCTCAGCAAGTAATTTGTTACCATAAGGTCACAGAAAACCTTGATGCACTATCAATGTAGACAGATGTGTATATAGAGCAGATACAGGGTAAATCCTCAGTGTTGTTAGCCTTTGGCCTCTAAGAACAGTTCCACATCGAGGCAGTGAGCCACTCTTATAAGTCCTGGAAATGGTGGAAATATTCCCATCATCAGCTTTCCCAGTGGTGGCATTGGAGTATTTCTTGTCCTACAAACCTATGTTCAGGATGTGGGCTTGATATCTGCTCTCTTTCCTCTCCTGATAAAAACTCTATTACTCTGTTGAGGCTCATATAACCCTCTCACTCTGGTGATTTGATCATTTAATGACCTAATTACTGCCCATTGTCTTAAAAAACCTGATACCTGCTTGCTTCTTGCTCTATGCTTCTATTCTTCCAAATGACTTCAGCTTTTGTATGGTTTACACATCAAATAACCATACTCATGGTTATGATTTCTTACAGCAAAATTAGCAAATGGAAAAAATGAATTGGCAAAGGCTAGGGGAAACCAGGCTGAAACTTTCAGAGGGAATTTTGAAAGGAGTTACACAGGTTGCTCAGTCTAGACACAGTGAGCCACTCTTATAAATTCTGGAGAAGGTGGAAAAACTGAAGTCCGGGTCAACCAAGGCCCAAACTTGTAAGCAGGCCTGAAAAGTGATAGAAGTCAAGCTTGCTATGTTAACTCTGCTAGACCGACCCTGGTTCTTTTTCTGATCCTGTGGCTTTTTCTCTCATCCCCTTTCATCCAAAGCTGTAGATATGCCTGGACCTTGTCCATCAGCCTCATCTAAATCATGGGTTTAGACACTCCATACTTTGATCTTCTAATTGACTTCCTCAGGAAATAACTTTTTTTTTTTTTAAGGTAGAGGCCCAGTGCACAAAATTCCCTCGGCCCAGCCAGCACCCTTTCCAATCTGGGGTCCCTTGAGGGATGTCCAACTGCCCTCTCACAATCCAGGACTGCTGGCTCCCAACTGCTCACCTGCCTGATTGCTCTTAACCACTTTTGCCTACCAGCCTTATCCTTCCCCTAACCACTCCCCTGCCAGCCTGATCGACACCTGACTGCTGCCCTGCTGACCCAATAACCCCTAATTGCCCTTCTTTGCCAGCCTGGTCTCCCCGAACTACCCTCCCCTGCCAGCCCAATTGCTCTGAACTGCCCTCCCTGCCAACCCGATTGCCCCTAGCTGCCCTCCCCTGCAGGCCTGGTTGCCCACAACTACCCTCCCCTGCCGGTCATCTTGTGTATTGGAGTGGCCATCTTTGACCACATGGGCAGCCATCTAATGTGTTGTAGTGATGGTCAATTTGCATATTATCTCTTTATTATATAGGATTGATTGAGGTGACTTCAATCAGCATGAACATACTGGTTTCATGTGTGGGTTTCTGTGTTACAAGATCTGAGTATTATATCGTGTGCCCACCACTCAAAGTCAAATTTTCTCTTGTTTCTTCATATTAAATCTCCCTTCTCACCTACCCCCTTCCCTCTGTCAGCCACCACTCTGCTGTTTCTGTACATAAGTTTCAGTTTTATATTCCACACTAGAGGCCCAGTGCACAAAATTCATGCACAAGTGTGTGTGTGTGTGTGTGTGTGTGTGTGTGTGTGTGTCCCTTGGCCTAGCCTGCACCCTCTCCAATATGAGACCCCAGTGGGGATTGGGCCTAAATGGGCAGTCAGACATCTCTTTCACAATCCAGGACTGCTGGCTCCCAACTGCTCGCCTGCCTACCTGCCTGATTACCCCTAATGCTTCTGTTTGCCAGCCTGATCACTCCCTAACCACTCCTCTGCCAGCCTGATTGACACCTAACTGCTCCCTTGCCAGCCCAATTTCCCCTAACTGCCCTCCCCTGCTGGCCTGGTTGCCCCTAACTGTCCTCCCCTGCAAGCCTGTCATCCCCAACTGCTCCCCCCTGCTGGCCCAGTCACCCCTACCTTCTCTCCCTTGCCAGCCTGGTGGCCTCAAACTGCCCTCCTTTGCCAGCCTGGTCGTTCCTATCTGCCCCCCTGCAGGCGTGGTCACCCCCCAACTGCCTTCTCCTGCAGGCCTGGAGCCCCCAACTGCCCTCCCTGGAAGTATGGTCACCCCCAACTGCCCTTTCCTGCAGGCCTGATCACCCCTAACTCCCCTCCCTGCTGGCCTGGTTCCCCCCAACTGCCCTCCCCTGCAAAGCCCTCTATTCCCCCAACTGCCCTCCCCTGTAGGCCTGGTCCCTCCCAACTGTCCTACTCTGCCAACCATCTTGTGGTGGACATCTTTGACCACATGGGGATGGCCATCTTGTTTGTTAAAGTGATGGCCAATTTTTGCATATTACTCTTTTATTAGATAGAATATGAATGAAACCATATGAGTCTCAGCTTTTTCTGTCTGACTTATTTCATTTAGCATAGTGTTCTCAAGTTTCATCCATGTTGGTGCTTTTTCTTCCTTTCTTATGGCTTAAATAGTATTCTATTGAGTATATGCATCATATCTTTATCCAGTCCTCTATCATGGGAAACTGGTTGTTTCCATGTCTTGGTCACCATCAATAATGCTGCCATTAAAATAAGGGTGCACATAGTATCATCAGGGATACTGGTCTATAGTTTTCTTTTTTGCATGTTATCTTTGCCAGGTTTTGGTGTCCAGGTTGTGTTGGCCTCGTAGAATATCTTAGCAATCTTTGTGCACTTGGTAGAATTCACAGGTGAAGCCATCGGGTCCAGAACTTTCTTGGGGGGAGGAGGTTTTGATGGTTGTTTCAATTTCCTCACTGCTAATCAGTCTGGTTAGATTTTCCAATTCTTCATGATTTAGATTAGGGAGGTTTTATATTTCTAGGAACTTACTCATTTCTTCTAGGTTTTTGAATTTGGTGGCATAAAGTCTTACATAGTATTCTAGTATAATCCTTTGTAAATCTGGAGTGACTTCTCTCTCAGATCTGATTTTGTTTATATAGGGTTTTTTTAAATATTTTTTATTGATTTCAGAAAGGAAGGGAGTGAGGAAAGAGAGGAAAGAAGAGAGAGTGATCAATGAGATGAGAGGAGCATCGATCAACTGCCTCCTTCATGCTCCACAGTAGGGGATCAAACCCACAACCCAGGTGTGTACCCTGACCAGACACCGTGACCTCCTGGTTCATAGGTTGATGGGCTGTTTATATGGGTCTTTTCCCTTTTTTCCTTACTAAGTCTAACCAGAGGCTTGTCATTTTTTTTTAATCTTTTCAAAGAACCAGCTTTTTGCTTTATTGATTTTTTTTGGTCTAGCCTTTTTGTTCTCTATATCATTTAATTCTCTAGTTTTTATTATTTCCTTTCTTCTGCTGACTTTGGGTTGCTTTTGTTTTTCTAGTATTTTAAGATGTGATGTTAGATTGTTTACTTGTGTTTTTTTTTGGTTTTTTGTTTCTTGAGGCCTCTAATGATATAATTCCCATCTTATTATGGCTTTCTCTGCATCACAGAAGTTTTGAAATGTGTTATTCTCATTTGTCTCTCTATGTATTTTGATCTTGTCTTTTATTTCTTCTTTGATTGAGTCATTTTATAGTAATATCTTATTTAATCTTCATGCATTTGTGTGCTTTTTTTTTACTTGCTTTCTGCAGTTAATTTCTAATTTTAAGGCATCATGATCAAAAAATATGCTTGGTATAATTTCAGTCTTTTTGAGTTTGTTGAGTCTAGTTTTATGATTTAATTATATAGTCTGTCCCTAAGAGTGTTCCATGTGCTCTGGAGAAAAAAGTATAATCTGATGTTCTGAGATTAAATGTACTGTAAATATCAATTATATCCATTTAGTCTAATTTAACAGTGATATTTCTTTATTGATTTTCTGTTTGGTTGATCTTCCTAGAACTATGAATGGAATATTAAGTTCTCCAACTATGATTGTGTTTTGACCTGTTTCTCCTTTTAGTTCTGTGAGTAGCTGCTCCCTGGTTGAATGCATATATATTAAGAAGTGCAGCCTGGCCAGTGTGACGCAGTGGTTGAACCAGAAACTGAAGGTTTGATTCACAGTCAGGGCCTATGTCTAAGTTGCTGGTTCAATCCCCAATATGGGTGTGCAGGAGGCAGTAGGTCTATGATTCTCTCTCATTGCTGATGTTTATATCTCTCCCTTTTCTGACATCAATAAAAATATTTTTTAAAAGAAGTATTATGTTTTCTTGTTGTAATATTCCTTTTATCATTATAAAGTGTTCATTTTTGTCTCTTATTATCTTTGTTATCGAGAAACCACTTTTGTCAGATGTAAGTATAACTACACTTGTTGGTTTTGTGTGTGTGTGTGCGTGTGTGTGTGTGTGTTTTGTGGACATTATTTGCTTGGAGAATCATTTTCCACCTTTTTACTTTGAATCTACTTTTATCTTTGCTGTTTAGATGTTTCTCTTATAGGCAGCATATGGTTGGGTTTTGTTTTTTAATCCCTTCTTCCCTCTCTGTGCCTTTTTTTACCAGTGAATTTAGCTTATTTACATTTAGGGTAATTAATGATGTATGAGGATTTCCTAAAGCCATTTTAGCTTTTGTTTTCTGGTATTTGGTGCTTCCATTGGTTCTTTTCTTTTATGCTTCTGTCTATTGTTTTTTGCTTTGTTTTGTTTTGTTTTGTTTTTGAGTTATTTTTTTGGTGGTCTTCCCTACATCTTTTCTCTTTTTTAAGCTATATGTTCTGTTTTTGAGATTTTTGTGTATGGTTACAATTAGATTTATAAAAAGTGAAATTGCATATATATCACTTTTTTTCCCTTTTGAGTGCATCTGATCTTCATCTTCCTTTGCCAGTTCAGACTTTTCCCCTTTTGGTTTTTGTTGTCACAGATTATTCCTGTTTATGCTATAAGGTTTTTGGTGCTCTTGCTCATAGTATTGTGATCTTATGTTCTTTGTTTCAGATAAAATAACTTCCTTGAGTATTTCCTGCAGTGGAGGTTTCCTGGTGATAAAATCCTTCAGCTTTTGTATGTCTGGGAATGTCCTTATTTTTCCTTCATGTTTAAAGGATAATTTGCTGGATATAATACTTGTGGCTGATAATTTCTCTCAGCCATCTGAATATTTGGTTCCACTTCTCTTCTGGCTTGTAGATTTTATTCTGAGAAATTGGATGAAATTCTGGTGGGTTTTCCTTTGTAGGTCATTTCCTTCTTTTCCTTGGCTGTTTTGAGAATTTTTTCTTTGTCTTTAAGTTTTGACAGCTTCATCACCAAATGTCTTGGAGAAGGCCATTTTCGGATTGATGTCACTAGATGTTCTATTTGTTTCTTGGATTCAGATCTAGTTCTTTCTATAGGTATGGGAAGTTCTCTTCCACTATTTGATTTTTTTGTTTTGTTTTGTTTTTAATATATTTTGTTGATTTTTTACAGAGAGAAAGAGAGAGGTATAGAGAGCTAGAAACATCCATGAGAGAGAGACATCGATCAGGTGCCTACTACACACTCCTCACTGGAGATGTGCCCGCAACCAAGGTACATGCCCCTGACTGGAATTGAACCTGGAACCCTTCAGTCCACAGGACGACACTCTATCCACTAAGCCAAACCGGTTTTGGCCACCATTTGTTTTAATAGAATCTCCATTTCTTGCTCCCTCTCTTCCTTCCTTCTCAATGCCTATGATTTTGTTATTACTTTTTCTCAGTTAAAGAGGTCTTTAGAGCTCTTTCATTTTTCTTTATTTTTGGGTCTCTTTTCTTCCCTCTGTATCATTTTTTAATTCTTATTTTCAATATCACTAGTTCTTTCTGCTAACTTATTTGTTCTGTTTTCTGTGCTCAACAGCATACTCTGATCTCCTTAATTGCCTGCTTCATTTCCAGGAGTTGTGATATATTTGTTTTTCAAGTTTTGATCTTCTTAGAGAAATATTCATTTTGTTCATTGATTTGTTTTCTGAGTGTACTGAATTGCCTGTCAGTATTTTCTCTAGTTGACTATTTTCAGAACTGCAATGTTAACATCTCTGTCATTTATATCACATAATCCCATTTGTTCCAGCCCACTTTCTGGGAAGTTTTCATTATCTTTCTGGTCATTGTCATTACTGTGGTTCTTCATGGTACGTTCTGTCCTTCTTTGTTTTTGCATTTACCTTTGAGGAGGTCTTTGTGCTATGTTTCAATAGATGGTGTTGAATTCCAAGATTTTACCCCTTTGGCCTCACTGTTTTGAGCCTCGGTGGCTTCAGTAGGATAGTACAAGCCTCCGCTGCTTGAAGGTGGAGTTTGTTTTGCCCCTCTACCTAATAGCGACCCCTGACCTCCACCGGTCTAGCCGAAGCACCCCTCCTGGGGTCAATCACAGGGGGAACGCAGTTCTACTGCAACAGCTCGTGGTTAATAATACACTCCTGGGGCCAACTCCAGAGGCAGCGGGAGGTGAGTTTGGGAATCTAATCAGCAGCAGAGCTCTGCGATTTCCTTTCTTTGTCTGAAACACCACCGCCAGGCCCAATGTGGGGGGCTGCTTCGTTGGGCATTTGCTGACTCTGTTCGCTCTTTCTGTTCACTCGCGTGACTCAGATCCTATTCACAGCACGCCCACAGCTCAGTGTCCTCTCTTGCTGCTGGCACGTTGCCACTGGCTGCTCACAGATTGCCTAGTGATGCTGCCCCCACAGTTCTCTGTTCCTCCCAGCCTAAGGAAGTGCCTGCTACTGTAGCCAGCTTTCTTCCCTTTCCTAGCCAGGCTGGAAGTTTCCAGCTGCACTGGAGAACCCCTGCACTGCAGGTCTGTGTCTGTAGCCATATCTGTGCATTCCTCCCTTCTTGTCTCCCCATTTGTCCCAGGAAGCCTGCCTTTAGGTATTTCAGTGCGCAGATCTCAGACATGCATCTGTTTTGAGCATGAACTTCTTTATTGAATTACTAGAGGGCTGGTGCACGAAATTCATGCACAGAGGGGGGGGGGTCCTTCAACTCAGCCTGCACCTTCTCCAATTGGGGACCCCTTGCAGTCAGACATCCCTCTCACAATCTGGGACCACTGGCTCCTAACTGCTCACCTGCCTGCCTGCTCAATTGCCCCTAACTACCTCTGCCTGCCAGCCTAATCACCCCTAACTGACCTCTCTTGCAGGCCTAATGTCACCCCCAACTGCCCTCCTCTGTTGGCCAATTTGGTTCTAATTGGTTTCTTCCTATGCCAGTGTCAAAAGTTTCGCCTCCTAGGCATCCATTGGTTCCCCATAGCACCCATATTTGGTTCTCATTGGTTGGTTCCTATGCCAGTCAGCATCAAAAGCTCCACCTCCTAGGCAGTCTTGGCTCCCCACAGCACCCAGATTTGATTCTTATTGGTCGGTACCTATGCCAGTCAGTGTCAAAAGCTCTTCCTCCTAGATAGCCATTGGCTCCCATAGCACCCACCTTTGGTTCTGATTGGTTGGTTCCTATGCCATTCAACATCTTCAGGCCTTATCAAAAAGGCAGGGCTTAAGAGCAGCCCCATGGAGGCTGGGAGAAAAAGAAAAGCCTGGATGCTGGCAAAGATCAGAAAGAAAGAGAAAGAGAGAGTAAGTACATTGATCAACAGCTTCCACTAAGGCTGCAGATCAGACCCTGGCTCACTTTCTGGGTCTCAGCCACCTGGGCAGTCAGTGCTGGGTCACCAGGCTGCAGCTGGGCAACCCAGCGCTGACTTCTGGATGGTCTGCATTTGGTTGCAGGCTTGGCCCCTTCCCAAGCCTAAAGCCTCTGCCCCAGGCTTTAGGCTTGGGAAGCAGGCACCTCTTCCTCACCCCACCCCACCCCTACCTTCCGATCACAGGCTCGGCCCCTTCCCAGGCCTAAAGCCTCCAATGGCCAGCTGGGAGTGACCTGGGTGCCCAGGAGATTCCCAGGACCCAGGCATGTATACAAATTAACCGCCATCTTTGTTTGGTTAATTTGTATACTTGCTCTGATTGGCTGTAGGCGTCATGGAGGTACAGTCAGTTTATATGTTTCTCAGTTATTAGGTAAGATAGGTCCATTGCACAAAATTTGTGCACTGGAGGGCAGGGGAGTGTTCCTCATCCCAACCTGCATCCTGTTCAATCTGGGATCCCTCATGGGACGTCCGACTTCCCGTTTAGGCCTGATCTGTAGACTGGCCTAAACGGTCAGTCTGACATCTCTCACAATCTGGGACTGGTGATTCCGAACCACTTGCCTGTCTGCCTGCCTGATTGCCCCTAACCACTTCTGCCTGCCTGCCTGCCTGCTTGATCACCGCCTACCTGCTCCCCTGCTGGCATGATTGGTGCCTATATGCTCCCCTGCCAGCCCAATCACCCCTAACTGCCCTCCCCTGATCTTGTGACGACATGGGAATGGTCATCTTGTGGTGGCCATCTTGTGATGACATGAAGGCGAGACACCACCTAGGCTTTTATTAGTATAGATGTTTAACTTCTTAAAATGTCAGGGAGACACGCACTTATGTAGCCATTCCTCTGATTTCACTCATTTCATTAAGAAATAACTTTTTGCCCAGCCAATTTGGCTTAGTCTTTGAGCATGGACCTGTGAACCAGGAGTTCACGGTTTGATTCCCAGTCAGGGCACCATGCCTGGGCTGCGGGCTCAATCCCCAGTGGTGGAGTGTGGAGGAGGCAGCTGATCAATGATTATCTCTCATCATTGATGTTTCTATCTCCCTCTCACTTCCTCTCTCTGAAATAATTTTTTAAAAAAAATTTTTTTAAGAAAATGAAGAAAGAACTTTTTAAAAACAGTGCTCTCTACTTTGGATTCATCAGCTTTCTCTTGCTTTCTCCAATACGATCTTCAACCAGCCTAGACTCAACAATAATCTTTCATCTCTCTTGCAAATACACTAAACTTCTTTTCTCCTCTTTTTTTTTTCTTTTTTCTTTTTAAGATACGTTTTTGTTGAATTCAGAGAGAAGCAGGGAGAGAAAGATAGAAATAATCATCAATTGGCTGCCTCAAGCACACCCTCTGCTGAGAATCAAGATCCCAACCTAGTCATGTGCCCTGGCCAGGAATTGAATCATGACCTCCTGGTTCATAAATTGATGCTCAACTATTAAACCACATCAGCCGAGGCCCGTTTGGCTCAGTGGATAGAGCGTCGGCTTGCGGACTGGGGGGTCCCAGGTTCGATTCCGGTTGGGGGCGTGTGCCTTGCTTGCAGGCACATCTCCACTGTGGGGCGTGCAGGGGGTGGCTGATCGATGTCTCTCTCTCATCGATGTTTCTGACTTTCTGTCTCTCTCCATTCCTCTCTGTGGGAAATCAATAAAATATATTAAAAAAAAAAAAAAAGAACACATCAACTCAACTCTTGTGCCTCTTTTGAGCTGCTTCTACTCCTACCTAGAGAAACTTCAACCCTGAAAGCATCCACCCATCCACATTGTCAGTATTCGCCCAGAGGGCTTTCCTATGGAAAATAATCACAAATGAGTAAATTAGTACCACTATAATTCTGATTTCTGCTCTCTACTGGGCCCTCGCATTGCCAGCAAAACTTAGTATCTTTTTGTAATCACTTCACTGCAGTCAGCAAATGGCCTGCCTATCTATTTCAAAGAGCACGTCAGGATATTGATTAGAAACTGCCTCAAGCACTTATTATACTCTCTAAACCAATTTCATCCACAATTTAGCCTTTTCCTGGTGGCCCAACAAAAATAACAGGGCCCTGATGGGTTTGACTCAGTGGATAGAGTGTTGGCCTGCGGACTCAAGGGTCCCAGGTTCAATTCCAGTCAAGGGCATGCATCTTGGTTTGCAGGCACACCCCCAGTAGAGGGTGTGCAGGAGGCAGCTGATCAATGTTTCTCTCTCATTGATGTTTCTAACTCTTGATCCCTCTCCCTTCCTCTCTGTAAAAAAACAATAAAATATATATATATTTAAAAATAGCAGGGAAAGAAAATAAACTGCTTATGCTTCAGCTCCTTAACTCCCAGGCTTAAAATACTGATTTAGCTCTTTATCTTCAACTCCTTCCTTGATAATGGATCCTTTCTATTCACATTTAATTTTTAAGCTAACATACTACATAACATAATCATGTGTTAATATTCATAAATTAATGTAATTGTAATTATGTTGCAAACTCCTATTTTAGGAAAATTATGCTTGAATCCTACATCTTATCAGCTACTATTTAGCTCTTTAATTGTCAAGATGATCTCCCTTTTCCTTCTTAATGCACTTGATCTACTCCTTTTGATAAGGTCACAAATGATCTCCAGTGAGCCTCTCATTTGTTTTACACAGAAGCATTCCATATGGTTGACCTGTTCCATATATATATATATATATATATATATATATATATATATATTTTTTTTTTTAATATATTGAGAGGGATAGAGAGTTAGAAACATCAATGAGAGAGAAACATCGATCAGCTGCCTCCTGCACACCCCCTACTGGGGATGTGCCCAAAACCAAGGTATATGCCCTTTATCGGAATCAAACCAGGGACCTTTCAGTCCGCAGGCCAAGGCTCTATCCACTGAGCCAAACCAATTTTGGCTGACCTGTTCCTTCTTAAAATACTCAACCAACTGAGCCACACTAGCTAGGGCTATGTATGAGTTTTAATTAATTCCGCAAAAAGGTTTATCATGAAAGACAACAGTCATGCTAACAGTCTTATTTCTTCCTACCTATATTCTGTTATCAGTTTTACTGATTTACTATGGGAAAGGAGAGACAGTTTATCCGACAAATATCTGAGTCCTTATTATGGAAGAGGGACTGTTGCAATTGCATGGTAAGCAGCAGTGAGAAAAAGAAACACAGCCCTTATTAGAGTTTATCTGCCAGAGATAAGTTACTAAAATAGGTAATGTGCGAAGAAGATGCCTAAGTGCTTGGAGAAAAAGCCAGGAAGGGTAGTGGAGATAAGTATGGGCTGAGGATAATTGCTGCTTCCAATTTAAAATAGATTAGGAAGTCATGGCTGGGTGGGTCAGTTGGAGCGTCATTCCATACATCAAAAGGTTACAGGCTCGCTGAAACCGGTTTGGCTCAGTGGATAGAGTGTCAATCTGCGGACTGAAAGATCCCAGGTTTGATTCCGGTCAAGGAGTCATGCAGGAGGCGGCTGATCGATGTCTCTCTCTCATCGATGTTTCTAACTCTCTATCCCTCTCCCTTCCTCTCGGTAAAAAATAAAAAAAAAAAAAATACATTAAAAGGTTACAGGCTCAATCCGGGTCAGGGAACGTACAGGAGGCAAAGGATAGATTCTTACCGATGTTTCACTCGCTCTCTTCCTTTCTCTAAAAACAAATAATGATAAATAAGCATATCCTGAGGTATGGGTTTAAAAAAGACATGAAAAACTGACAAGCTGACATTTGAGAAGTGACTCTAAAAGGCAACTGAATATTCAAGGAAAAGAATGTAGCTGTGCCCCACCAGTGTGGCTGAGTAGTTGAGTGTCAATCCATGAGCCAGGATGTCAGGGTTCAATTCCTGGTCAGGGCATATGCCCAGTTGTGGGCTTGATTCCCAGTGGGGGAGGAAATAATCATGATTGATGTTTCCCTCTTCCTCTCCAAACCAGTGTTATATGAAATGCTGAAAGGTACTCTTTTAGAAGAGGAAGAAAAAGGTAAAAGATAAACAATTATAAACAAATACGTATCTATCAACAAGTGAATCTAAAAATTAAGTGAATTAAAAATTTGATCAACAGGCTGAGACTGGTTTGGTTCAGTGGATAGAGCATTGACCTGCGGACTGAAAGGTCCCAGGTTCGATTCCGGTCGGGGGCATGTACCTTGCTTGCAGGCACAACTCTAGTAGGGGGTGTGCAGGAGGCGGCTGATCAATGTCTCTCTCTCATCGATGTTTCTGACTTTCTATCCCTCTCCCTTCCTCTCTGTGAAAAATCAATAAAATATATATTTTTTAAAATTTGATCAACAGAATATACTGGTGAATATAATAGAATCAGGGGGAAAGGGGTGAGGGGTGTACAGGGAGAGACTGGACAAAAATCATACATCTATGCATGAGGTCAACAGGAGGGAGGTAAGGGCAGAGGGAAGGGTGGGAGCCGGGTGGAAGGGAGCTATGGAGGGGAAAAAGGAGAAACAAATGTAATAATCTGAATAATAAAGATTTAATTTTTTAAAAAAAGATCTTCAGCAAAGTAATATCCTGGGATTTCTCTTCATTCCCCTTATAAGTTAGAATCACAACTTCCTGGGTGCCATGTTTTCTATTCCCTTGCTTATAGAATTCTTCCTTTGGGAGTTTTCTTAGATAGTAAAGTCCCATCTTCTTTTTATTTAACAAGACTTTAAAATTATAAAAACTGTTAAGAAACATTCAAATCCAATGAATTTTTGTGAGTTTATTTGAGCCAAACTGTCAGAAAGCAAAATCTCAAGGAATTAAGATAATGCTCTGGAAATGACGGTTTTTCACCTACTTATACTTTTACATAAGTGGGTAAATATTGTTAATAATTAACATGATAATAATAATGAGGGAATTGATGGTCTCTGCCTTGGTGCATTGAGTGTGCCCTGAGGGAAAAGGGGAAGTAACAAGTTACAAGTTACCCTCATGTTGCAAAGGTATGTTATCTTAGATGCAAAAAAATAAGGCTCAGTTAAGATCAAAATTGATCTTTGTTGCCCTGACCAGTTTGGCTCAGTTGATAGAGCATTGGCTATGAACTGGGGTCCCAGGTTCGATTCTGGTGGGCAAGTACCTTGGTTGTGGGCACATCCCTAGTGAGAGGTGTGCAGGAGGCAGCTGATCGATGTTTCTTTCTCATCTGATGTTTCTGGTTCTCTACATCTCTTCCTTCCTCTCTAAAAAAGCAACAAAATATATATATTTTTAAAAATTGATCTTTGTCAGTAAAGATACAGGGCTAGGAAATGACTACCTACAGACTATCCTTTTGTGTTTACTGCAGGTCCTTGAGTTTGCAAGACTGCCACACAGGCCTTCCCTGAGCTTGTCAGGTTAGCATGTGGCCCCTTTTTCTCCACAAAACCATTCTTCAGTCAGTTGCTAATCCTTCATCTAACATGGAATAGTGCTAAATCCAATGCCAATCTGATTCTTTTTCTTTAAAATGATGTTTGTTTTTCTTCTCTGGAAACTTAGCACTGTCTTTTGTGTTTAGAAATTTTAAATTTTATAATGACTTCTCTGAGTATGGATTATTTTATTTTATTTTATTTTATCCAGTGTTATGCTAGGTAGTTCATGGACTTTTGATTTAAAGATTTGTGACTTTCACCGAGACCGGTTTGGCTCAATGGATAGAGCGGATGCGGACTGAAAGGTCCCAGGTTCTATTCCGGTCAGGGGCATGTACCTTGCTTGCAGGCACAACTCCAGTAGGTGGCGTGCAGGAGGCGGCTGATCGATGTCTCTCTCTCATTTATGTAGACTTTCTATCCCCCTCCCTTCCTCTCTGTAAAAGATAAAAAAATATATATATTTTTAAAAAATAAAGATTTGTGACTTTCCTTTAACTTGTTCATTTATTACTTAAATAATTTATTTGACGCAATCCACCATGTCCTTTTACTTACATATGGAATGTTGAATCTATCTTTTGTGTCTTAGTCTTTTGTTTGTTTGTTTGTTTTGAGAGAGAGAAGCAGGGAGAGAGAGAAAAACATCAATCACTTGCCTCCCATATGACAGAAAATCAAACTGAGCCACATCAGCTGTCTTAGTTTTTTCCTCATTTTCTTTCCTTAACCTTATTATTAATCTCCTTCCTCTACTAGACTTTATTCAAATATCTGAGGAGATAGAAGAGTTAGTTGTCCTGAGGCTCTGTATGTGGCTAGGATTTGTCTTCTGGCAAGGTTTGCTTTAATGCAGTGATTTTTGTCCTCGAGTTGCCTGAATTCCAGGGAGCTTTGTTCAAAGATGCCATTAGTTCCAGGTCCCATTGGTACCTGCGGAGAAGAGGCTTCCTTTCACTGTTGGTGTTTCTCAGGAGTTTGTTGCCTAATTACAGGTCATTCTGGTTGCAGCAGTGAGGCGCAGGTTAGGTCACTGCTTGTGCAGACAGACCTTAGATTAGTTCTCCTGATTTCAACCTCCTTTTAACTCTGCCTCTGTCACACCTGCTGCCACAGAGGCTGCAGCATTTCAGAGCTCCAGGTGAGTAGCTCCTCCTACACACCTGGACCTCTGAAAATGTCCTCCTGCCCAGTCCTATTTAATCATAAATATCATTTTTCTCATGTACTTAGTCTTTTAAAAAAGAAGGTAGACATTTGTAGACACTTGTACTTAGTTTACCATCTTAAAGCAGAAATCTGTTTGCCTCTAGTGTCAAGCACTTTCAACTCTTGCTGGTACTACTACCTCCTCATTGGTCACCTCCATCTGCACTACACCCCTCCAAACCATTGTGTGTGCAGTAGCCAAAATGAACCTCTGGGAACACAAATCTGGTTGTCAAATTAGACATGTCTTTTTTTTTTAAGCAAACTAATATAAAAAATAGACAGATGTCCTGAACAGATACCTCTCTCAAGAAGACATACAAATGGCCAACACATATATGAAAAGGTGCTCAACTTCAGTAGCTATTAGGAAATTAAATAAAAACTACAATGAAATGCCACCTCACACTGCTAGGACAGCTGTTATCAACAAGACAAGTAAGTGTTGAAGAGGTTGTGGAGAAAAAGGAACCCTCATTTACTGTTGGTGTGAATGTAAACTGGTGCAGCCACTATGGCAAATAGTATGGAGGCTCCTCAAAAATTAGGAATAGAGTTGCCTACACAAAGATATATGCACTCTTATCTTCACTGCAGCATTATTCACAGTGGCCAAGACATGGAAACCAAGTGTCCTTTGGTAGATGATTGGATAAAGAGGATATACGTACAATGTATGTAGTATACACATACAATGGGATACATAAGAAAAGATGAAATAATGCCATTTGCAACAATGGGGATAGACCTTGAGAATTATTATGCTAAGCAAATTAAGTCAGCCAGAAAAAATTCTGAACCATATGCAGGGGTGGGGGGAGGGGGTGGTCTACCTGGTTTGGTTCAGTGGATAGAGCACTGACCTGGGGACTGAAAGATCCTAGGTACAATTCCAGTCAAGGGCACATGCCCAGGTTGTGGGATCAATCCCCAGTAGGGGGCGTGCAAGAGGCAGCCAATGAATGATTCTCTCTCATCATTGATGTTTCTATCCCTCTCCCTCTCTGAAATCCATAAAAAATACATTATATATATATATATATAATTTAATCTTTATTGCTCAGATTATTACAATTGTTCCTCTTTTTTCCCCCATAGCTTCCCTCCACCCAGCTCCCACCCATCCCTCTGTTACCTCACCCCACATTTTCCTCATCCATAGGTGCATGATTTTTGTCCAATCTCTCCCTACACCCCCTCACCCTTTTCCTCCACAGAATTGTCAGTCCACTCCCTTTCTATGCCCTTATTCTATTATATTCACCAATTTATTCTGTTTATCATATTTTTATTTTTTTAATATATTTTATTAATTTTTTTTTTTACAGAGAGGAAGTGAGAGGGATAGAGAGTTAGAAACATCAATGAGAGAGAGAGACATCGATCAGCTGTCTCTTGAACACCCCCTACTGGGGATGTGCCCACAACCAAGGTATATGCCCTTGACTGGAATCAAACCTGAGACCTTTCAGTCCACAGGCCGATGTTCTATCCACTGAGCCAAACCGGTTTTGACATGTTCATCATATTTTTAATTCACTTGATTTTTAGATTCACTTGTTGATAGATATGTATTTGTTGTTCATAATTTTTATCTTTGCCTTTTCATCTTCTTCCTCTTCTTAAAGAGTACCTTTCATCAACACCAAACCAGTATTTAGCTTTTTCTTATCTGTGAAACTTCTTATCTGACCTTCAATTCTAAATGATAGCTTTGCTGAGTAGAGTAATCTTGGTTGTAGGTTCTTGCTACTCATCACTTTGAATATTTCTTGCCACTCCCATCTGGTCTGCATCGTTTCTGTTGAGAAATCAGCTGACAATTGTATGGGTGCTCCTTTGTAGGTAATTAACTGTTTTTCTCTTGCTGCTTTTAAATATATATTTTATTGATTTTTTACAGAGAGGAAGGGAGAGAGAAAGTCAGAAACATCGATGAGAGAGAGAGACATCGATCAGCTGCCTCCTGCACGCCCCACAGTGGAGATGTGCCCACAAGCAAAGTACATGCCCCCAACCGGAATCGAACCTGGGACCTTTTGGTCCACAAGCTGACGCTCTATCCACTGAGCCAAACAGGTCTCGGCTCTTGCTGCTTTTAATATTCTCTCATTGTCTTTTGCTCTTGGTATTTTAATTATGATATATCTTGGTGTGGTCCTCTTTGAATTCCTTTTGTTTGGGGTTCTCTGTGCTTCCTAGACTTGTAAGTCTATTTCTTTCACTGGGGAGGAAGGGGGAGTTTTCAGTCATTATTTCTTCAAATAGGTTTTCAGTATCTTGCTCTCTCTCTTCTTCTGGCACCCCCATAATTCTGATGTTGGTATGCTTGAAATTGTCCAAGGGGCTCCAACACTATCTTCATATTTTTTAATTCCATTTTCTTTTTTTTTTCCAGTTGAGTATTTTCTGGTTCTTCGTATTTCAAATCTTTGACTTGATTCTTGCATTCCTCTAGTCTGCTGTCAGGTCTCTGTATAATATTTTTTTATTTCAGTGTATGTTTAATTTCTAGTTGGTCCTTTTTCATCTCCTCTTGGGTCTCACTAAATTTATCCATCTCTTCTAGGAAATTATTGAAAAACCTTATAACTGTGGTTTTGAACTCTATATTCAGTCATTTGTTTTCCTCCATTTCTTTCATTTGTGACCTGTTCTTTTGTCTTCATATTTCACTGCTTCTTTGAGTTGGTAGAGTAGCTTTGTGTGTTAGGTGTTCTATATGGCCCAGTAGCTCTGCCTTCCCAGTTACCTGAGGTGGACTCTTTTGGTGCACCCCTTTATGATCAGTGTGTACAGCCTTGTTGTAGTTAAGTCTTGATTGTTGTTGGTATCACTGGAGGGAATTGACCTCCAAGCCAGTTGGCTGTGAGGATCAGCTGTGTCTATGCCAGGAAAACTGGGCTGGAGTCAGCCTTATGATACAAGACTTGCAAAATTGCAAAAGCCTCTATATTCAGCTTGGATGGGGCAGAGTCTTGGGGCTGAGCAGACAGCTTCGGCTTCCCATCAGCCCTGCCCTATTAGGGTCCTGGATCTCAGTGTCCCTCGGTAATCACTGCAGCCCTCTCTGCGCACTCGCACTTGCGCGCCTCCAGACTTCTGCCTTTCTGGTTTGCCTGAGTTTCTGCGCACTCCAGGGACCCATATGAGTCTGAGTCCCCAGGGTCTCGCCTGAAACTGGGGTTCAATGCAGTCAGAAGTGGATTTCAGCACAGTTGGGAGGTTCTGTCTCCCTCCCGCTAGAGAAAGCCAGTAGCAAATCAGCAGTTGGCCCTCTGTGTGCACATTCACGCGGGCGCCTCCAGATCTCTCTCTTCTGCGGCTCCCCTAAGTTTCCGTGCACTCTTCCCTTCTCACGACAGTCCAGACTCCTCTCATATGAGTCTTGCCCGGAATTGGAGTTCAGTGCAGTCAGATATGGGGTTCAGTGCAGTCAGGAGTTTCCATCTCCCTCCCACAAGAGGAAGCCAGCCAGGCACTCTGCCATCTGTCCTCTCCACATGCGTGTCTCTGTACCTCAGCTTTTTGCACCTCCTCTGAGTCTCCATTTTGAGCCCCTCTCTTTCCTTCTAGTTGTAGAATTTCCACTCAGCCAGCTTTCCTGTGGTTCTGGATTATGTCAATTCTCTCTTTTAGTTGTAGTTTTGAAATTGTTGTGAGAGGCAGCTGTTTAGTTGTTCACCTATGCTGCCATCTTGGTTTCTCTGAAATTATACATGTCTTAAGACATCTAATATGGTGGCCTCAAGAGATGGTGTCCTACAGGAAATTGTATCACTGCAACTATGGTCTGATTTGGATGTGATCAGGGTGTCAAACAGCAAGACCTGTACTCACAAGAGCCAGCCACTGAGCAGGACCTCCTCTCTCCTGAAGGCCTCAGTCTTAGGCTAGGCCTCTGAGCCCAGATCTAAAAATAAGTCACAGGGCTGTGAGCTAGAAGGTCAACTGCACACCTGTGGTTCTGTGGCTAACTACTGCTCTGCAGTGGTGAATCCTCATGTCCAGCACTGCCACTGCTTTGGACAGACTGGAGATCCAGCTCAGCTTCCAATTAGGATTCAGAACTACCCATAATCTGGCCCTGGGCTTATATCTAGGTTGGGAATGATCAGAATCCCAGATCTATTCTCTGCAAGTGTCTAAAGGCTTCTAAACAAAGCAAGAAATGCCATGCCAACCCATACTGAGAATAACCTCTCCCTGGATGTGTCCATGTGTCTCCATTCCAGACTGTCAGTGGATTTGTTCTTCAGCTTCCATCATCCTAGGCCATGACTTCTTCTCAAGTCATACCTAGTGTCTGGGCCAGCTTTTCTCTTCCAGCTGCTACTTGGTTAAATGTGGAAACCCTGGAATCTTCAGACTGCCGTCGAACTCAGATGGAACTGTCCTGATGTCTCTCTGTAGCACCGTCAGAAGATAGCTGCTTTCTCCTTTCCCAGGAATGGAAAGGAGCTGTGAGACATGCTAATTTTTGCATTATCCCAACTTGAACTTCTCATTTACTTAAGGAGTCAGGGAAGGGAGTATAAAGTCAAATATTAGTAAGTGCAAGTAATGTCTGCCACAACCAGCTTTGGAAAAGGACAGCCAGGGGACCTGGCAATGATAAGCCTACAGAGATTTAGTGAAAGGCCTGGCAATACCCCAGTTGCTGGCATGAGCCCCAGGTGCCTTCAGTGGTAGGCTGACATCTTTTCACATTTGATCTCCTAACAAACACCAACACCAATTAACAAACAGAGTGTGCACAGTCGTCAGCCTTTCCAAAAGAAAAGATAAAGGAGAACCTCAGCAAATTAGGAATAAATGGAAATCTTACTAATCTAATAAAGAATGTATAACCCACATTATATGTAATGGTGAAATATTGAAACTCTTTCCTCTTCAGACTGGTGTCAAATTTACAAACTACTATAATAAGTAAACTGTTAGAGGCAGGGAGAAAATATGCAAGATATCTACACTGAAAACATTTCTGAGAAAAAAAATAGCATATCTTCAGGACCTTAGACTAGGCAATGAGGACAAAAAGTAATAACAATAAAAGATAAACTATTAATAAATGACCATTAAGACAAAATTTGTTTTTCAAAAGACATCAAGAGAATGAAAATGGGAGCCACAGCCTGGGAGAAGATATTTGCATTATGTAATATTAGTCATCAAAGAGCTCATAATCCAGAATATAGAGAGAGCTTAATCAGTTTTGAAAAGAAAAAGGATCAACAATTTTTAATCTTTAACACAAGAGGATATTCAAATATCTGTTAAACATATGAAAGATTCTTGACACTTTGTCTCAAGAAAATGCAAATGAAAACCACAAAGCCATGCCATTCTACCCCCACAAAAGTGACTGAAACTTTTTTAAATATATATTTTTATTGATTTCAGGGAGGGAGGGAAGTAGGAAGAGGCATAAACATCAATGATGAGAGAGAATCACCGGTCAGCTGCCCTCTGCACACTCCCTCACACCGCAACCAGGGTGTGATCCCTTGACCAGAACTGAACAGGGACCCTTCAGTCCACAGGCTGACATTCTATCCACTGAGCCATACCGGCTTGGGTGTGAATGAAACTTTTTAAAAGGCCATAATGTAAAATGTGGGTGAGGAAGTGAAAGAACTGGGATGTAAACAATGGAAGTGTAAACAGGTACAATCACTTTGGGAAACTAATGGGCAATATCTACTAAAGCTAAATATATTTATGACACAGCAGTTTCCCTGTTGGGTTCATACCCAATGGAAGTGATTGGCTTATGTCCACCAAAAGACTTGTACAAGAATGTTCATAGTAATCATAGTAACCCAAACCTGGAAATAATTTTGAATATCAACAACAGTAGAATTGAATAGATAATGGTATATTTAATCAATGGAATACAAGTGAAAAAATGAAAACTTGCTCCACACAATGGTAAAGAGAACCTCTGACAGTATGATGAGTGAATGAAGCCAGACACTAAAGAGAACATTCTGTATGATTCCATTTACATGAACTCAAAATTGGCAAAACTAACCTGCAGGGATAGAGATGGGGGAGGCTGGGCTTGCTAGTAAATAAAGTATTTTATATCTTGACTGGGTGGTGGGGATAGTATGTATGTATACATAAGTGATCATTTGAACTGTGTACTTAAGATGTGAGTAATTTGCCGAAACCGGTTTGGCTCAGTGGATAGAGCGTCAGCCCGCAGACTGAAAGGTCCCAGGTTCAATTCCTGTCAAGGGCATGTACCTTGGTTGCGGGCACACCTCCAGTAGGGGGCATGCAAGAGGCAGCTCATCAATGTCTCTCTCTCATCGATGTTTCTAACTCTCTATCCCTCTCCCTTCCTCTCTGTAAAAAAATTAATAAAATATTTTTTTAAAAAAAGATTTGAGTAATTTGTTAAATGTCAATATAAAAGATACATGGGGGGAAACCAAGATGGCAGCATAGGTAAATTTCTAAACTGCTGCCTCGCACAACAATTTCAAAACTACAACTAAAAGGCAAAACGGACATCATCCAGAACCACAGGGAGGCTGGCTGAGTGGAAATTCTACAACTAGAAGGAAAGAGAGGGGCTCACAGAGACCCAGAGGGGGTGCAAAAGGAAGAGGTACAGAGAGGCGCACACATGGAGAGGGCTGGCAACTGAGTATGCAGCTGGCTTTCTCAATCAGGAGAGAGACAAAAGCTCCCAACTGCTCTGTACTCCAGTTCTGGGCGAGACTCTGGGGACTCAAACTCATTCGCGAAGAAACTGGACTGTCTGGCAGCAGTGAGACTTGAGGGTGGCTTTCCCTCAAAGGTGCTTGCAGCAATTACTGGGGACACTGAGACCCATGGGCCTTTTAAGGCAGGACTGACAGGAAGCTATTGCTGTTAGCTCCACCCTGAGATCTGCCCCATGAAGACATAGCTGTCTGCTCTGTCCTGAGACTCCGCCCCATCCAAGCTGAGCGCAGAGGCTTTTGCATATGAATGGCCTGGTCCTTTGAATTCTAAACTTACCTAACAAACTGCAGCTGAGTCAGTGAGACCCAGAACATCCAAAAGAAGGCCAAGGCCCCACAGCTCCTTGCATTTCTTCACAACTGGCCTTCATTTGGGCACCTCCAAACCCAAACAAAGAAGAGGAATCTGCAGATTTCTCCATAGCTCCTTGGTTGCCAGCACATCCCCAGTGGGCAGTGAGCAAGAAGCAGCTGATTGATGTTTCTCTCCCATTGATGTTTCTAACTCTCTATCCCTCTTCCTTCCTCTCTGTTACAAATCAATAAAATATATTTTAAAAAATACATGGAAGGGGGCCTTGATTCTCTCCATTGCTCTGCCCTTCTGATACAACACACGGACCCCTGAATGCCTTCCTAATGCCCTCTGCTTCTGCCCTCCAACCTCAGTGCTATGGAAACAGAAATTTTTGCATCAAACTCTTCAGTAATTTTGTTTCTCTTAAGAAATAGTTCTATCCTTCCCATCCTGCCTTGTATAATTTATTCCCTGGAAAACTCCCCTAGCCTTCCCTGGATGCCTAAAATGAGCCAAATCCTTTCTTGCTTCAGGGCTTTTGCATAGGCAGTTTTACCCACAGGTCTCCTCCCCAACTACAGAACTGCTTCTCATTCTTCAAACGTCAACTTAATCATTCCCTTTTCAGAGATGCCTTCCAGGACCACTTCAGAATGCTTTCCTTGAAATAGTCTTCTAGAACTCTGACATATTCTTCACTCAACATGTCCTAATTGTGCTTGTATGTTTATGTTATGAATATCTTTGTCTTTTTTGTTTGTTTAAATGTCTTCCCCACCAAAAGTTTAGAATCACTTTTGTCTTATTCACCACTTCGTTCTCAGCACTCAGCACAGTGCCTGGCCCATAGTAAGTACTCAGAAATTTATTGAATAAAGGAGGAAGTCACTCAGTATATAGCACCCGGTGCTGGAAATACAATTGAGTATGAGATGGATATCTAACCTCAAAGTCCAGAAGAAGCAAACATCTAACTGTGAGATAAATGCTATGACTGAGGAAGTACAGAGTTGTTCATTTCAGAGAAGGCTTCCTGGAAGAGGAGTCTCCTGAGGTCATGCTTTCAAACAACTTAGAGGCCCCCACTCTTCAGAGAACAGACTAGTTGCCAGAAGGGAATTGGGTTGGAGGACTGGGTTAAAAAAGTGAAGGAATTGAGAAATACAGATTGGTAGTTACAAAATATTCACAGGGTTGAAAATAAAGTACAGCATAGGAAATGTCAATAATCCTTTATAATAAAAGGGTAATATATGCAAATTTACCCTAATGGCAGAACAACTGCTCGACCAGTCACTATGAGGCACACTTACTACCTCTTTGTCTCTTTCCCCGGCCAGCAGGATCCCTGGGGACAGAGCCAGCTGTGGGCAGCCGGGGAAGATGGCCCTGATCACGGGCCAGGCATCAGGACCGTACCCACACATGAATTTGTGCACCAGGCCTCTAGTATACACTAATAGAAGAGAAAGATGCAAATTGACTATACCTCTGCTACAACCATTAGACAATCAGGAACAAATATGCAAATTAAGCCAACAAAGATGACAGTGGTCACAGAGCTGGAGCGAGCAGGAAACTTGGGTTGCCCCTGTCAAGGGAAGCAGCCAAGCTTCCCACCCACCCTGGCCTGCCCTGGCCTCTGCTCAAGGCTACAATGCTTCAATTATAGAAGATAAATAAAGTCCAGATACCTGCTTCCAGCCGGCCCTGGCAAAGAGGCGCTGAAAAGAAAAAAAAAAGGAGGTCCAGGGAGCGTGGGTCGCCAGGGGCATGGCCAGCCTGAAAACAACCCTCAGCTTCTTACCCAAGCTGGCCACAGCCTCCATGGGGTGGGGGTCCCCACTGGGGAGGTTGGCCAGCCTGCAAACAGCCATCAGCCACTCACCCAAGCTGGCCAGGCACCCTCGCAAAACTTCCCACCCTGAAAGGGCGGTGGCCAACCTGAAATTGGCCCTCAGCCCCTCACCCAGGTTGGCCATGCCCCCTAGCAGGGACCCTCACCTCGTGGGGGTATGGCCATCCTGAAAACCACCTCAGGCCCCTTGCCCAGGCCACTCCATGCCCCAAGGGAACCCCCACCCTGATCCGGGACACCTTTCAGGGAAAATCAGCTGGCCCCCACCCATGCACCAGGCCTCTATACTAATAAAAAAGGTAATATGCTAATTAGACTGGAGACCTTCCAGATGTTTTTCTGGACAAAGCCATGGTGGCGGGGCAAAGAGGGGAGGGCATTTGTGGGTGATCAGGTCAGGATGTAATGGCAGTTGTGGGTGATCAGGCTGGTTGGGGGGCAGAGCCATTGGGGGTAAGCAGACCAGCACAGGAACCAATTGGAGCGAGCAGACCATCAGTGGGGGTAAGTTGGAGGTGATAAGGACAGTGGTGGGGGTCGGATAGGACAGTTGGAGTGAGCAGACCAGCAGCGGTCAGTTGGGGGTGAGCAGGCCAGTGGGGAGGGAATGTGGGGGCAAGCAGGCCAGCAGGGGAGGGCAGTTGTGGGTGAGCAGGCTGCCAGGAAGGGGAGTTGGGGGCAAGCACACTGGCACAGGGTGAAGTTGGGGATAATCAGGCTGGCAGGGGGGGGCATTAAAGGGCAAGCAGGTTGGTGGTGGGGGCAGTTGGAGGTGAGCAGGTCAGCAGGCATAGTGGTTATGGGCAATCAGGCAGGCAGGCAGGCAGGTGAGTGGTTAGGAGCAAGCAGTCCCAGATCATGAGAGGGATCTCTGACTGCTGGTTTAGGCCCAATCCCTGTAAATTGGCAGTAGGACATCCTTTGAGGGCTCCCAGATTGAAAAGGGTGCAGACTGGGCTGAGAGACACCACCACCCCCGTGGACGAATTTCATGCATCGGGCCACTAGTATTGTAATAAAAATATGGTGTCCAGTTGATACTGGATCAGGAAGAACATTTTGTAAAGTATGTGATTGTCTAACCACTATGATGTATGCCTGGAACTAACAAAATAATATTAAACTGTAATTGGGGGGGAAATTTTAATGTAAAAAAAAGGGCCCTGTCCCAGTAGCTCAGTTGTTAAAGAGGGTCATCTCAATACCCCAAGGTTGTGGGTTTGATCCCCGGTCAAAGCAAGTACAAGAATCCACCAATGAGCTTGGCTGGTTTGGCTCAGTGGATAGAGCGATGGCCTGCAGACTGAAGGGTCCCAGGTTCGCTTTTAGTCAAGGGCACATGCCTGAGTTGTTGGCTCAATCCCCAGTATGGGTGTGCAGGTTTTCTCTTATCATTGATGTTTCTCTCTCTCCTTCTCCCTCTCAAAAATCAATAAAAATGTATTTAAAAAAAAAAAGAACCAGCTTTCCGATCCGCCATCTGCGGTGGAGTCCCCGCCAAGATGCAGATTTTCGTGAAAAACCTCATGGGGAAGACCATCACTCTCAAGGTTGAACCCTCGGATACGATAGAAAATGTAAGGCCAAGACCCAGGATAAGGAAGGAATTCCTCCTGATCAGCAAAGACTGATCTTTGCTGGCAAGCAACTGGAAGACGGGCATACTTTGTCTGACTACAACATTCAAAAGGAGTCCATGCTCCATCTTGTGTTGAGACTTCGTGGTGGTGCCAAGAAAAGAAAGAAGTCTTACATCGCTCCCAGGAAGAACAAGCATAAGAGAAAGAAGGCGAAGCTGGCTGTCCTGAAATATTACAGAGTGGACGAGAAGGGCAAAATCAGTCGCCTTCTTCGAGAGTACCCTTCAGATGAATGTGGTGCTGGAGTTTTTATGGCCAGCCACTTTGGTAGACATTTATTGGGCAACTGTTGTCTGACGTATTGCTTCAACAAACCAGAAGACAAGTAATTATATATGGGTTAATAAAAGGCACAAATTAACATTAAAAAAAAAATCAACCAATGAATGCATAAAAAAGTGGAAAAACATATAGATATTTCTCCCTATCTGAAATCAATAAAAATAAAAACCTCCAACCAAAGGCCTATCTGGGAGGGGGCCAAACCTGTAACAGCTTCTGGACTTGGTTCTCTTGGATTTGCCAGTGACAGTGCCTGTGCAGGTAAGAAACAGCTTGACTGCTAATTTTGTGAGATCACAGGATTTTTGAGAACTAATCTTATTTCTTCTTACTGATCTGATAGGCTTTATGGGAGGTGATGTTTTACATTCAGGGTTTCTCCATATATTTTTAAGGCCAACTGACTCCCTTTCAATAAAAGCAGTGTCCTTGGTAATTCTTTTATTTTATTGTTTTAATATATTTTTATTTGGGAGAGGAAGAGAGAGGGAGAGAAAGATAGAAACAAAATGATGAATTATTGATTGGCTGCCTCTTGCACATCACCTACTGGGGATCCATCCTGAAACCTGGGCATGTGCCCTTGCCCAGAATGAAACCCGGGACCCTCCAGTCTGTAGGCTAATGCTATATCCACTGAGCCATGCCAACTAGGACCTTGGTGATTCTCTTAAGTGTTGACTAGTAGAAAGCTCAGAGCTAAGGTAAGTCAAAGATGGCTTTTAGCTACATCAGCTCCCTCTTAGATCCTCATTATCTTAGAACTGGATGGTGTTACATGCTCATTTGTTGCACTGTACAGTGATCACAGTTCATTATTTTTCACTTTAACAGCAATTTTTCGATCAACTGCGTCCTGCACACCTCCTACTGAGGATGTGCCCGCAACCAAGATACATGCCTTTGACCGGAATCAAACCTGGGACCTTTCAGTCCGCAGGCCAATGCTCTATCCATTGAGCCAAATCAGTTTCTGCAGCGATGTCATTTTTCATTTCTTCTTGGTTTCTCTTCATTCCATCTTGGTTCTTACTCATATTGTCAAATTTGTTTTCCATTCTTTTCAGCCACCTTATGACTATTTCTCTGAATTCTTTCTCTGGCAGGTTGCTTGCCTCCATTTTTTTTACTTCCTTTTCTGATGATGCTGGCTTTTCTTTCATATGCAGGCTGTTTCTTTGTCTGCCCATGGTCTTTCTTTTCCAGGAGTCTGGTTATGTGGTTCTCTCTCTCCTGTGTTGATTTAAAGGCACAAAATACAATACAACTAGGTACAACACACAAGGCACTAAACAGAAATGTATTCATGATATTAATAGCCACAAATAAAGGTGACCACCAGAGAGAAACAAATTAGGGGATAGGAGAGAAAGAAGAAGAGATAAAAGAATAAAAAAGAAAGTAAAAGAAAAGAAAGGAGTGCCAAAATGAAACTGGGAGAAGGGAGAAAAAAGAAGAAACAAAAAATAAGAGAGAAAAGAAAGAGAATAAGAAAGAAAAGGTGAATAAATTATATATATGAGACTAAAACTCCAATAGAACAGCCATTAATTCCAACAAATGCCAGCAACAAATATCTGGAGAGTAATACAAATTACAAACAACAACTAATATCAAGGCAGGCGAGGGGAAACAGAGGTAAAAAATAAAGCAAACAAAAAGCAAAACAAAATAAAAGAATCAGCAAAACAACCTCACAAAAAAGTATAGAAAATCAATATAATCAACATTCAAGCAAACAACAACAAAATAACATAGAGAAAAACTATTTTTTGGGTAGTGAAGACAGAGAAGAGAGATGTGAGTGAAGTTGGAGCAGGGCATTGGAAATTAGATATATAAATGGGGTGAATTTTAACCAGGTAAAAAGCAAGAATAGGAAAAATCTAAAGTAAGAAAAGGGTGAAAGAAACAGGACAACCAAATGGGAAAAGTTAGGAAGAAAGTAATGGCATAAAGGTAGTGTTGAGATAGAGTAAAATGATCCTAATGGAATGATTAAAATAGAATATAGAACTCTAATCCCAAAGAAAAATAAAGAGAAAATTAAATGACACTATTTTTTAAAAAAAAGGTAATAGTAGTAATACTGATTGAAAATGAAAATGTTATAATTAAAAAGGTAAAATCAAGTGAGGAAAAAGAAAAAAATTAGTTTCTTAAGTAAAAGATGAAAAAATTAAAAAAATAGAATGTTCGATAGTGAAGGTCATTCACTTCCTCTATTGTTCTGTTTGGCATGCCTGTTTCCAATTCAGGACAGTATTGCAGTTCCCTGCATTCCACTGGTGCTCAGTGTTGTCAGCCAGTCCTGGTTTTTAAGCAGGTGGTGTGTCTTAATATCTCTATTCTTTTGTGATTACACAAGAGTCAATTTGTGAGTCATCCTCTGGGTGGCAGCGTTTTGGGATTGACCTCTGAGACTACAGGTTCTCTCTAGCCTGTGCTTAGATCCTGCTTTCCCTGTGTCACTCAATACCAGTTTGTGGGAGTGGGCTGCCCCACAGCTGGTTCTCTGATGGTCACTCCCCACTCAGATCCTCGGGTTCCAGAAAAACAACTTTCCCCTGCAGTCTCCCAGGGTGTTCCCAACTGGGTGATCCTATGTATTGGGCTTAGCAATCAGAAGCAAAGATCTGAAGAGGAAAGAGCCCAAGTCTGCACCATTCCCCTTCCCCACTCCTGTCCAAGCAGCTGGCACACTTTAATAACTCCCAAGCTGTCCTTCTGCGTCAGATCAAAATGGGTTGCTTTCTAGAGATCCCCTCTGTTAGCACCTCTGAGGACCCCCTTCCACATTCACAGATCACGCCAGCTCCAACAGCCATGAATTTCTCTAGGTGCAGATTTCCCCCAGTTTTTCAGCTCCCACAATGCACATGTTTCTCTGTCTTTTTGGGATCAGAGACTTCACCTTATCTCAAATGAAACCTGACCTTTCCATGTGTAGAGCTCCTCTGAATCTGAGTGTTTGTACCAACTGGGGACTGGTGTTCTAGGGCTCTCAGCTGTTCAGTGGATGCTGTAGCTGTAGATTTTCAGGCTACTGTAAACATCCACTATCCCCTTCAAGATGGCATGGTCTAAGCTGGTGGCTCTGGGAGGAAAAAACCCCGCAGCAGTGTGGCTGCCAGGTCAGGGGGGTCCCGTCCAGGAATCCCCCACCTTCTCCTGGAGTATAACTGTCCTTTAATTTGCCACAAACAAACACTCCCACTGCGACCCTCAGCTGTTCTCTCTGTCTGCTCTGGGAAAAGGCTCGGGACCCATCCGTCTATTCTGCCGCCATTTTTTTCTCTCCTGAAATTTCTTTTGAGAGCCTAAAACTGACTTCTGCGCATGTGCCACGAAGTTTCAGTTACACTGTACATGCATTCCTGCATGTGGTATTTTGTGGAAGAGCCACACTCAAGGGGCCAAAGAGCCACATGTGGCTCGCAAGCCCTAGTTTTCCAACTACTGCTTTATCCACTGAGCTAAACTGGTTAGGGCTCCTCAACTCTTTTAGTAACTTGGCGTTAAAATGTTATTTAGCTTTGCTCCTAAATAGGAGATAGGAGTATTTGGCAGCTCTGTGGGATTGGGTTTAGAGTTATGTTAGGCACAACATGGTCGGGCAGTGAGGCGGCTAGATGTCTGGGTCCTGCGCCCTGAGCCCATTTCTCTGGAGTGAGTGGGAGGAGGAATCCCTTTCACCACTCACCACTCACACACACTGCTTTCTCACCTGGCTAGAACATCAGGTTTCCGAACTCCATAAAGGAGGCAGCCAAGGGGAAATCTTGTGTGTGGTCCTGCCATACAGCACCTACCTCAAACATGAGTCTCACAAGTATCTTAGGAAGGGAGTCCAAGCTCTGTGACCAGTTCTCAAGATTGCACAAGACACCAACCAATGCCACCGATACAGCTAGTGGCACTTTACTCTTCCTGTTTACTAGCAATTAAAGATCCAATTGGAATGCTAACCAGGCTGTAATAGAGACAAGCACATATAAAGATCTCTGATTTGAGCCATATAGCAATGTCAGAGTTGTAGGGTTAGAGGACTGGCACTATGTGTTTAAGAAGTGAAGACCCAGCCCCTGAGGCCCTCCTTCCCACTGTAGTCAAGCAGCAAGGTGGTAGTCTGTAAGTTACTCCCAGGCATCAGTACTACTGCCAAGGAAAGCCATTCTAGAGAGCACAGTGCTTTTTATGGATTCAGGGAAACCCTGGCCCTGGCCTGGACCTTTTTGGCCTCCTAAAGTAGCAAATTGAGGTGTTGGTCTGGTGATCTTTAGAGCACCATCCCATCCCTCTGTGCATGGTGAGGCTTCAATCATAAACCGCTCTGGAGAGCTGGAGGATCACAGCTTGTGCATGAAGACCAGGGCTCCAGAAGCGCCCAACCCCCTTCTTATTTCTGAGACAAGGTGTTGGAGGTATTACATTTTGATAACCAAAAGGAAAGTCTGTTCACTCAGAAAAGAGACAGAGATCTCTCAGGCCCCTCTATCTTGGACCCTGAAGAGTTTGCAGATATGAGAGATTCAATTCCAAACTACAAGGAGACAGAATTGACTGTGCAAACTATCCTTCCACAATCTTTCGGAGACACATTTTGCTAGACCAACACCACTGCATAGACACTGAGCTAGGATGGTGCCCATGGCCAATTCCACATACTAAACCTGAGGACAGCAGGGCCTTGGCTCTTAGCTTTGAAATAGACGAGGTGCCCTTGGCTTTCAGGGTAGCTTAACTTCAAGGCCACAGCCCCTATGACCCTACCTACAGCAGAACCTTGTCGGGTTACCTCCCCTACCAGAAGCCAATTCCAGCATGTCAACAGTGCTGAATCATCTGGGATGGCTAAAAAGCATCTCCCCCAAACCTGAATAGTATTGTCTGCTGCCAGACAGCTCAGGGCATCTTAAATCTGCATGTTATTGCCTCCTGTTGGCCAAACACCTGAATAGCTGTAGACTATTCCCCAATCTGTAAATCTTACCCTTTGAAGTATATGTCTCCATCTTAGGACAAATTGTGTTAATAAATAGCACGGGGTTCTTAGACAAGGGGTAGTCTTTTAGCTCCTTTAGCTGAAGATCCTCTGACCCTCAATGCCTTTCAAAATTATCGTTTATCTTTGGACTCCTTCTTAATCATCTATGCATCAGCTCCTTTCTCCAGAATGCTGAACCCTTCATAATGCTGGGACAAGAACCACATCAATCCCCAGTACACCCTTCACGAGGCGGCCTGGAAAATATCCCCCTCCACCTTCATAGCTAATGAATGGTGGGCAGAGCCTCCAGGGTGACCCCTAGTCCATCTGGAAGCTCATACATCCAGGAACCTCTGCTTCATCAAGCTCTGGAAAGCCCTCAGGGGGTCCCCTGGCAGCTCTTCCTCCCTGTATCGTACGTGTTTTCTAAGGTGGTACCAGGCATCCTGTCCTGGTTCTCAGGGAAGGAGTCTGAAAGTCCTGCAGTCCAACCCACACGTCAGATCTCCCAGGCCCCTGCCCAGCCAAAAACCCTCACAACAATAAAAGGCAACCTGGAATCTTAGAAGTAGGGGTGCGACAGAAGCTGATGTGCCTGGCAAAGTCCTCTTGGCCACAGCACCATTTCCAGCCAATGGAGGATGGAAGATGGAGTGGAGAGAAATGATAACAGGATGCTCAGATAGTAACATTCAAAGGAGAGGAAGGGGAAAGGAGTGACTTCTTCAGAGAGGCAGTCTGAAGACGGAGTTTGCTCTTCAGCATATGACCCACACTGCCCTCACTCCCTTTCCTGCTGGCCACACCACCCAAACTAGACTGGACTGGTCTTGTCCCAGCCTTTTCATACTAAGCAGACAGCCAGCTGCTTTGTGTGCAGAATGTCTGGCCAACCCTCTCCAGACTTCCAAACCCTGTGGATTCTGGAATGCAACTACCCCTCCTGGGCTCACAGCCCATCTTCCAGCTTCCACACTCTGCCTCAGGGAGACTGATAAGGTGAAATAAAGAATTTTACTCTCTCTAAACTCAAGACTATTGCTCCTGATCCCCCACCCCCCACCCCCCGCAATAACACTTGGCTGTGAAAATTTCCCTGAAGTTTCTTTCAGACAGGCCGACTAAAAAGCAACATGTTAAAGCTCAGCCTGGAAGCCCTGGCTTTTACACCCATGAAGGGTGCACAGCCAACAGCAGGAACTTTGCCTGCTTAGGAAAACCAATTTTCCAGTCCTTTATGAGCCCCTCTAGGGGTGTTTGTATTCTTCAGCCCTTCTGACATTGGAAATGTGAAGAAGCCCTGCCTATCTGGTTTGGCTCAGTGGATAGAGCGTCAGCCTGTGGACTGAAAGGTCCTGGGTTCAATTCCGGTCAAGGGCATATGCAACAGGTTGCAGGCTCAGTCCCCAGTGTGGGGCGTGCAGGAGGTAGCCAATCAATGATTCTCTCTCATCATTGATGTTTCCATCTCTCTCCCCCTTTCCCTTCCTCTAAAAAATTAATAAAAATTTTAAAGAAAAGTGAAGCCCTCATGAAAGCTAGCCATAGCAAATCTGCTTTTATTTCCTCAGTAAGAGGAGGTATCTCATGTCAAGGTCAGGGTGCATCTGGGGCCCATCTCACTAACACAGGGCTCTTCAGTCACTAAGGAGCTTCTGAAACCTTGTTCTGCTCTCCTCACCAGCAGTAACCTCCAAGACTCTCATCCCTTCCACAGGATCTGGCTCCAGTTCTTCCTCTAACCAGATACACGGGGTGCTGGGTGGATTCAAGGAAACCCTGGCCCTGGCCTGGACCTTTTTGGCCTCCTAAGTAGCAAATCGAGGTGTTTGTATTCTTCAGCCCTTCGGACATTAGAAATGTGAATCCCTGCCTATCTGGTTTGGCTCAGTGGACAGAGCGTCAGCCTGTGGACCGAAAGGTCCTGGATCTTTAGAGCACCCTCCCATCCCTCTGTGCATGGTGAGGCTTCAATCATAAACCTCCTTGGAGAGCTGGAGGATCACAGCTTGTGCTCCAGAAGCGCCCAACCCCCTTCTCTAGACCCTGTGGGCTCCAACCTCTTTTCTCGGCACTCTGGTACAAGAGAACGTGGAATAGAGGTGACATGAAATGACAAGTGTCTCAAACCTGTGTGGTGGGAACATGGGTGTTTTTCCCCTCCTTTTCTATAGAAATGTGGGTTTGATGGATGAAAACAAATAGTTCAAATTTTTATGAGGTGGGCACGATAACTATAGAGGAGCTCTCAAAGAGGACTGGATAAGTCCACAGTACAAGATGTGCTTCCGCAGCACATATATTAAAATCGGAATGATACCGAGAATAGCATGACCCCTGTGCAAGGATGACACACAAATTTGTGAAGCACTTCATATTTAAAAATAAATAAAATAAACACAAGCTCCCTATGCTTTTTTACCCTGACAACTAACATTCACTTTTCTGTCTCTATAAAATTGACTATTCTGGGTTCCTCATATAAGTGGAATTATGAAAGATTGATTTGTTTTTTTTTGTGACTGGCTTATTTCACTTGTCTTCAGAGTTTATTCATTTGTAGTATATGTCAGAATACCCCTTTTAAAAAAAAAAGTCTGAATAGCCGAAACTGGTTTGGCTCAGTGGATAGAGTGTCGGCCTGCGGACTGAAAGGTCCCAGGTTTGATTCCGGTCAAGGGCATGTATCCTGGTTGCAGGCACATCCCCCAGTAGGGGGCGTGCAGGAGGCGGCTGATCAATGTTTCTCTCTCATTGATGTTTCTAACTTTCTATCCCTCTCCCTTCCTCTCTGTAAAAAAATCAATAAAATATATATTTTTTAAAAAGTCTGAATAATATTCTGTTGTATGGATATACCACATTTTGCTTATCCATTCATCCAAGGTGGACACTTGGGTTGTTTCTACATATTTTGAACAAACTTACGTTCACTCTTGCCTCCCACAATATAGTCCAAGTAATCCCTTTAAACCCACAAGTAGGGTAAAATCGCCTCTGAAGACTCCGTTTTCCAATGCTTTCAGGTAAGACCTCACCACCCTAGTTTCTGGAATACAAAGCCCTTGAAGAACCTGCTGCTTCTCCAGCCGAAATGGCCTTTCCTTCCAGCTCCAAGTTTTTCTTTTCTTCTTTCCTTTAAGTCAGCGGTTCTCAACCTGTGGGTCGTGACCCCTTTGGGGGTCACCTAAGACCATCGGAAAACAGACACTTACATTATGATTCATAACAGTAGCAAAATGACAGTTATGAAGTAGCAATAATTTCATGGTTGGGGGCTCACCACCACATGAGGAAAAACTATGCAAGGGTCGCGGCCTTAGGAAGGCTGAGAACCACTGCTTTTAAGTCTTCAGCTCCTGCTCATTTCCTGGGCGAAGAGTGTCCTGATCACCCGCCTTCTCTAGGTCAGGGGACACTCTCCTGCGTCCTCCACTTTCCCTCCCTACCACTTGTCACAGTTGGCACTGTGTCACCACGCGTCTGTGCGACACTGTTATTGTTTCCATCCTCGGAGAGTAGACCTGTGCGGGTGAGGGGGTCACCCAGTCCTCCGGCGCCTGCAGGGCCCGGCAGCCAGTGAGCGCTCCACGCTGCGGGCATCAATGACAATGTTACATCCCGGAGGACGGGGCTGCCCCCTCCCTCCCTCCCTCCCTCCCGCAGGCCGAGCCCCAGCGCAGGGCTGGGTCGGCCCGGCTGGCTCTGGCCGCCCCCCCGCCCAGCTGTCCCACGAGAAGGTATCGGTCCCGGAGAGAGAGGTTGGAGGCCTGCCCCGCCCCGCCCCGCGAGGAGGTCTGGGCCGGCGGGGCCGGGGCCGCAGACACACAGGCGTCCGCGGGCAGGCGGGGGGGCGGGGCCAGGGCCGGGCGGGGCGGGGCCAGGGCCGGGCGCCGGCCACGTCACTTCCTGTGTACACAGCGGGGCCGGCGCTGTGCTGGGGGCAGGGGCGCGTCGCAGGTGAGGAGCGGGCGCGAGCGGACACCGCCTGGCGCCGGCGGGAGGGGCGGGGGGCGGTGGCCGGCGGCCGGCGGGTCGCGGCCGGGGCTGGAGGCTGAGCGAGCTCGCCGGGTGCCGCGCCGCGGGCTCCCGCCCCTGGCCGGTCCGCGGCGGAGGGCTGCGGGCTCCGGAGGCGCCGGCCGGGCGGACGGAAGCCCGGAGGGCCGCCTCCTGGCTCGTGCCGGGGCCCCGGGGGGCGGCGGGGACCCCGGGGGCGCGGGGCCGGGGAGGCGGGGGACCGGCGCGCTCCCCCTCGGGCGGCGCCTCCGGACCCCGGCTTCCCGGAAGCCCCGGAGCGGCCGGCGGCGGCGGGACGGCGGCCTGTGGGCGGCGGGGGTCCGCCGGGCCGGCCGGGGACGTGGCCCTCACGCCTCCCCGCGGCCGCCGCTGCGCGCACCCTCCTGGCGGAGCTGCTGCCGCCGCCCGGGGCCGGCGGAGGGGAGCTGGGGGCGCGCCGCGGGGACCCCCCCGGAGGACCGGGGCCGAGGAGGAGGAGGAGGAGGCAGGACCCACGCGCGTGCGGCGAGCGCAGGGCCAGGGGTGTGTCTCCCTGCCCCGTGCGGGACCCGGGAGCAGCACGCCTGGCTGGCACGATGAGGATTTTGTTTATATTCCTGCAAAATGTGCCGGATAAACAGACACTCAGCTTGGGGAGGGGGGCAGTTCGGAAATAGCTGGTTCCCTCCCCACCCCTTCATTATAAAGCGTCCTCACGTTCAAGACAACACACAAAGTATTGTGACAATACTTTCTAAAATGACAGCCATCGACCTGTCACTCGGTGACAGCCACTCTGACATTTTGGTGATGTCCATAGGTACAGTCATGGACGTATTATTTTTATGGACTTAATAGTATACCATTGCATATCATACATTTTTTAAAAAAATATGCATATTTTATTGGTTTTCCACAGAGAGAGGAAGGGAGAGGACTAGAGAGCCAGAAACATCAACGAGAGAGAGAAACATTGATCAGCTGCCTCCTGCACACCCCCTACTGGGGATGTGCCCGCCACCAAAGGTGATATGCCCTTGACCGGAATCGAACCTGGGACCCTGGAGTCCGCAGGCCCACGCTCCGATTAGGGCCTGCATCTCAGAACTTTAACCAAGCCCTACAAAATGAACATTTACATTGTTTCCAGTTCGTCACAAGGTAAACAATTCTGTCAAGAGGATTTGTCTCATTGTTACAGGAGAATTTTACAAATAAGGGGAAAGGTAACATTCATTTATAAAATACGTAGTTTTTTGTTTGTTTTTTTTTAACAAACAGGTGGTGTGTGTTTTCATTGTTGACATGTTTGAAAAATTCTCCATTCTGATGTTTAAAAATTCCATGTTACTTCTCACTTCATGGATTTTGTTCGTTTATTTTTTAACTGTTAGCTATTTAATCTAACTTAAAATTTGGTTTTAGTTTAAGATATGAAATATTTTCCAAATGTGTTAGTTGTCCTGATTTTATTGAAAAGTTATAACTACTGTTTTATCCTGTTTTTGACCTAAAATTCTAAGTATGTTTTTGTAAGAGGATTACTTACAGACTTGATATCTAGATTTTGTATATGATGTTTTTAAATTTTATTCACAGTATTTTTAAAAATCATGTTCCTTTACAACTCCAGGAAACATTTCATGTTTGAGATTATTTTTTCTCTTTCTTAAAGTAAAAAGTTGAGTTTATTGCTGTTTCATTTGCTTTCTTACTGACAAGATAACAAACCATATGTAGAGTTCAGGTTTGTTGTGGCAACTTTTCAGTCTGGCATTTGAGATTCTAATCTTCCTCTATTTTTGCACACCAATACGTAGGTTAGCAGTGGAGACCAAGATAGAAAAGTTCTCAGATTCCCTTGGCAAGCCTAGATTTTTCAATCTAAAATTATCTCTGGATTTTTTGAAGACAGCATGTTTTAATCATCCTTAAAATTTTTAAAACAAGTTGCACATGATTCTGTTGAAAATTTTACTAAATGTTCATTCTGTTGAAAACCTGAAATCTAATACATCATCTTTATGTTAAGTGGATCTTCTAAGTCTATAGGAAAATAATTGTATCTCAGAGTTAGAAGGCTGGGGCGTCAAATGGATTGGATGTCCACTCTCTCTCTCCCATTCCTTCCTGTGACTGTCCTTGGTGGAAAATGATGAGCTTCCTAGGTAGACGAAGAAAGTTGGCTTGAGCAAGGAATTGCTTTATTTTGGAGTTACAGAAAAAGCAGGATGCCATTTCCTCTTAGTGTAAGTTCAGAGAGAGCCTGAATGTGTTAGGGGTTGTGCTTCATATGCCTTTATCTCTATTGTAACTGCCCTCTTGAGGGTCCCCTGATTGATAGATGCAGTGGCTGCTGCTTACTCATTTCCCTTGACCTTGACCATAAATATTTGGCATGGTGAGCCATACTTTTTTGCTGTTGTGAGTCTCCTTTTGGTTGGCCTTCTTGACTTAGAGCTGCTGTGGTCATTTTCTTAACTTCGTGCCTGTGCTTTCTTCATTTGCTGCTGCTTTTCTTCCCACATCTGCCTGGGAGCATTTGGGTTTTTTCCTTTTTTGATAATCCTCACTGGATATTTTTCCATTGATTTAGAGAGAGTGGAAAGGAGGGGGAGAGACAGAAATATCGATGAAATACATCGATTGGTTGCCTCCCACTCAAACCCCAACCAGGGATCAAGCCTGCAACTGAGGTATGTGCCCTTGACCAGAATCAAACTGGGGACCCTTCAGTCTGCAGGCGGACCAGCTAGGGCCTGGGAGCATTGTCTAAGGCTTAGCTTCATGCCTCTACCCTTATCCTTTAATACATGCTCCTTCCCACTCGTTGGATATGTATGTGACTTCTAGTTAGAGTTGCTCTTCACCCCCTCACCCTGCCTCCACTCAGTAACCCCAACTCAGATTTTGTTGCAGGCGATTTCTTTCTCTCTCTAACTGACCCTGGACATGTTGCTGAGCCCATACTTGCTCCAGGCCTGTCCTTAATGACCTTAAGGTTCTTATTCGTTGACATAGCACATCTCTTCTTCCTTCTTGATTTGGGTTATATTTGGCATATTCTTCTATCCCTACCAATTGATTTAAGCTTTGTACCTTTACTCAGAGACCTCAGACATAATCTGGTTCCACAGTGGATAAGAAAGATGAAATCCAGTGAATTTAGTCTTGAATTTAGTTAGGTTATATTTAGGAAGTTTTTGCAGTATAAGCCAGTTACTAAACTGGAGATTGGAATATAGAGCCACAAGGCCCAGCCTGGAGATAAAAACCAAATAATCCATTGCCATAATGCATTGTAAGTGCCTAGAGAAGCAGGAGGCATATATAAGCTCATCCAGGTTTTAGAGAAGATATCTTGCCTGTTTCATATCTTAGGGCCTACAACACAATCTTCTGGAAACAATTACGTTTTTGTTAAATGAAATGAATGAATCAGTGATCATCTAGGAATGAAATCAGAATAAATGTTACACAAAACAGCCAAAACCGGTTTGGCTCAGTGGATAGAGCATCGGCCTGCGGACTGAAGAGTCCCGGGTTCAATTCCGGTCAAGGGCATGTACCTTGGTTTCGGGCATATCCCCAGTGGGGTTGTGCAGGAGGTGCTGAACGATGTTTCTAGCTCTCTATCCCTCTCCTTCCTATCTGTAAAAAATCAATAAAATATATATTTTTTAAAATGTTACACAAAACAGCTTTCTATAGAAAAGACATTTTATAAATGCAGTTTGGAGAATTTCAAGGAAAACTTTTTAAGTTCAATCAAAATGACCCAGTTATAACCCCAGGAAAGCATGATTGGAATTTGCTTGTAGCTCAAATGCTTAAACTTAATTTAGTATCCTCGGAAGAAAGACTGCATTTTTTCAGAGGGAGGGGGTTGGGATGGTGTCTGTGGGAAATGGGGTAGTGGGTCCAAGTGAGGAATTAGGTGATGTATCTGTAGCACTGCCTGGAGGCCTAGAGTAGAGGAGCTGTGTGTGTAGTTCCCCATGGGCCTCTGCACCAGCAGGTGGGTACATCCCTATTGACGCAGTCAGCCAGGAAAATCCCTTGCTTTGCTCCCATGATCTTAATAAGCCTCTGATTAGAACATGGCTTCACATGAAGATTTCTTGCCAAGGTGAGAATGTGAGTTGAGAGTTTGCATCCAGACTGCTTGGGTCAGATCCTGGTCTTGAGATGTTGGCTGATCTCTCAGTTTCCCCATCTGTAGAATGGGGATAATAGTAACGTCTTCCTCTTCACTGTCTTGGCACCTGCTAAGCGCTCAGTATTAGCTCTCATCAGTATTTATAAACTAGGAACTGATCTTTCGGTTAATGTATTGGTTATCTTTGAGCTTAGATAGCCTTAATTAGTCCCCCTGAACATTGGTGCACTGACAAAGCTAAGCACCATAAGGTGGAAGTCATGACAGATAGGCTCTTACCAGCTGGTCATCCAGAGAACCCAGCTGAGTTGTTAGGGAAGACTTTCCTGGAGAAGGTTGTGTTTGAGCTGAGTACTGTGGGGAAAGTTAGTGAGTCCAGCCCATGGTAAGGGGTAAGTCCAGCACACTTAGGCAGGGCACTGACAGGTACAAAGATGTACACGTGAGCAAGCAAGAGGTATGTGAGCTGCCGGAGATACAGGCAGGGTAAAGGATGGGCAGTATGACTAGAGGGAAATGAGATTGGAGAGGAAAGTGGGACCAGCTCTTTAAGAAATAAGATTAACTTAAAAAAAAATATATATATATATATGAAAAAATATATATATATATTTTTTTTTATTGATTTCAGAGAGTAAGGGAGAGGAAGAGAGAGAAACATCAGTGATGAGAGAAAATCATTGATTGGCTGCCTCCTGCACGCCCCCTACTGGGGATTAAGTGCACAGCCCAGGCATGTGCCCTTGACTGGATTCAAACCTGGGACCCTTCAGTCCCCAGACCAAATGCTCTATCCAGTGAGCCAAACCAGCTAGGGCAATAAGATCTAACATATTGAGCACTGATAGTGCCTCAGATGCAGTGTTAATCTCTTAGACTTAATTTGCTAGTGAGGTTTTATGCTAAGTGTTTTGTGTATATTACCTTGTTTAATCCTCATAACAACCCTGTGATGTACGTACTTGCTAAAACTATTTTAGGAGAAGTGACATGTTGAATGTCACCTGGTAGGTCTCTGTTGATTCAGCATGCACATTTCTGAAAGGCTAACCCTTCATATCTTCTGTACATTTAAAAGCCTTTTGTGACTCCTATTTCCTGACGAAGCCCAAGCCTACCAAGATCCTCTGGCTTCATGAAACCATCTTGGGCAAAAGTATGAAAATAAGTGTATCTTAAAATATGTGTATCTTAAAACAGCATGGGTGTGCCTGGCCAGCATGGCTCCGTGGTTGAGCGTCGACCTATGAACCAGGAGGTCAGGGTTCAATTTCTGGTTAGGGCACATGCCTGGGTTGTGGGCTCAATCCGCAGAAGGGGGTGTACAGGAGGCAGGTGATCCATGATTCTCTCTTATCGTGTATGTTTCTATTTCTCCCTCTTTGAAATCAATAAAAAATACTATTTTTTAAAAAACCAGCTTGGGTGCAAATAATGAAGCAAATTCAGAGAAATATCATTCAGTGAAAAAGGCAAGTCACAGAACAATATGTGTATATGTACCCATTTGTATAAAGAGAAAAAAGAGACCTGAAATAGGTTTCTAAGTACAAAAGTTTCTGGAATATTAGAAAAGAAATAGTGGTTGCCTTTGGGAGGAGGCCCCGGAAATCTAGGCTGTTAGACTGACCTACCTTTTCTCTTGTACTCTTATATAGAGTTTTCTCATTCTTATGTGTATTGTATTTTAATTAAAAATTAATAAAAATAAAATTTTAAATGCTATGTAGATAGTCATTTCAAGAGAAAATGTAACCTAGAGGTTAAGAGCAAGTACTTGATTCAGATTGCTTGGGTTTGAGTCCTGCCTCTGCCATTTACTAGTCACTAACCTCTAAGTTATAACTTTTACCTCATTTGACCCTGTCTGAAAATGGAGAGGTAATAATATCTACCTCCTGGGGTTCTAGTGAGGCTTAAATGAGTATGTTTTGTGAAGTGTTTAGAACAGTTCCTGACAGATGTGATGTTTTTAGTGGTGGTGGTGGTGGTGGCGGTGGTGGCGGTGGTATGGTTCTGTTCTGTGTAGTGTGGAATGTGAAGATGGGTCCAGCCTCAGCCTCTGTGTGTTTACAGTTCAGTTGCGTGGGGAAAGCACACCAAGCTAAAGGAGCAATGGCAGTGGAGGCTGCAGGGGATCAGGAAGGCTCCATGGGAACGGAAGGGGCCTGAGTCGGTTTCATTGAAACAATGGTTCTTAAATAAGAGTAACTTCTAGAAAAAATGAAAGGAGAGAAAAGGGCACAAAGGGACTTGTCCCAAAGGTGATGTGTGTTCCAGATGGACTCAGGAAGGGGAGTGAGACAGAAAAGAGCCTTCAGGGAGACTGAGATTGGAATGTGCCGTGCGATTGCAGGTCATGGTTCGATGGCAGAATGTTTCCTTTAGCATATATAAAATAATGACTTATAAATGATAGTATCTTGGGCTTGTGAAATGTGGCTTTACCTTGATCTTTAAGATGGTGAGGTGTTTCTGTATAATTTATTTAATGATGCCCTTAATGTAGGACGTGTGGGTTACTTCCAGGTTGATGCTTACACCCGTGCACAGTGCTGCCAGTGAGCATGCTGAATGCAGACTCCCATGTTCCTGAGTCAGTTTTTAGGATTCACTTTTAGATGTTATTGCCCCGTCCCCCTATTTTTAAAAACAATTTCAACTATGTTTCCTGTGTTTGGGCCACTGTGCTTTTTAAAATTCGTAGTTGTAGCTCTAGCTGGTTGGCTAAGTGGATAGAGCGTCAGCCTGAGGACTGAAGGGTTCCAGGTTCGATTTCCGTTAAGGACATTGGGCCAGGTTGTGGGCTGGATGCCCAGTAGTGGGCATGCAGGAGACAGCCAATCAATGATTCTCTCTCATCATTGATGTTTCTATATCCTTCTCCTTTCCTCTCTGAAATAAAAAATATTTTTTTAAAAAGAACATGGTACAGTCTTTCCAGATTTGTCATTCATTTAAAAAAAATTCGTAGTTGTAAAAAAATCATAATGGACAAATCTTTTAGTGTGGAATTAAAGCTAAGTAGTACCTAAAAAAAAAAATCTAATTTTCCTGGTAAAAATGACTTGAGAATTAGGTGCTAGTGAGACAGTAATTATGATTGGGAAAGTTGGGAATACTTGAGTCTTTTCCCATCCACTCCCACGTCCCAGAGGTGGATGTGTGTGCCTGAGAACAGTCGAGAAAGCTGGCTTGGCTCCTAGATTGAGTACTTGCTGCAAGCTGTGATAACCCATGTCAGGAGAGGCAAACTGGTCCCTTCGCCACTCACAGGGACCTGCCCGTTGTGCCCGAGTCTCCAGGTGGGAGAGAGGACATACGCCCCATCCTTGTGCTTCAGGAATTCCCCAGCGTGGTCCTTGTTCTCCCAGCCTGGGGCGGAGAGAGGAGGAGTAACAGGCAGGGAAATGGGAGGAGCGGTGACCTCTTTTTTCCCTCCGGGGGACACAGCGCAACGTTCTTAGTTAGTTTCCAGGACCTTGGGAGTTGGGGCCAGAGGTGCAGGAAGGTAAGTAATACATTTTAAAGTAGCTGTAAAATATGCAGTAGTTTGGAGGAAGGGGAGTTTACTTATTTATTTTATTGGTAAGACCGAGTAAAGAATTTCAGTAGAAGGTTAAACGCTGCCCTCTAACTAGTGCCTGGCTTCTTCGGAACAGTATCTTCCATTTACCGAGTGAGATTCAGGACATGTCAAGTGCTGTCCTTTATGGATTAAATCCTCAGCACAGAACCGAATAAACTGAGGCACCAGAGTTCAGTAATTTGCCTAAGGTCATAAAGTTGTTTTTTTCTTTTCTTTTTTTAATCTTTATTGTTGAAAGTATTGCCTATGTCCCTTTTCTTCCCCCATCGACCCCTTTTATCCCTCCCCACCCGAGGCCCATTTTTCCCCACAAACATCCCAGCATGTCAGATATTTAGCAGTGCGGACATTAAAGAAATCCTCCTTCCCTCCCTCTAGTCTAAGGGAAGGCAGCCTTACAGAGCAATCCTTCAGAGGCTCACCAGACTGGCTTCCAGGATCTGTCACTTACCTAGGCCATGAGCCTTCACATATTTAAGCATTGACTAAGGTCCTACTATGTGCAGGGCACTGCTCTAGGCACTGGGGATGCAGTGCTTGCTCTCTAGGAGTTTACTTGACAGGCTTAATGGAAGAAAAAGGCTCCCTCACTGTGACTGACCTGCTGTTCTTTTTCAGAGATGGGAAGGCTTGCTGGGGGTATAAAATTGGAGTCAATGTTCCCAGCCTGGAGGAGGGCCGTTGGTAAAAATTTTTATAGGTGCCTTACATTTTCAGAAATGGTCCTGGATCTGAAGCGTATTTATCTAAAATTTATATAATTCTTCCCCAGTATGAGGCTTTTTCATACTGTAATAGAAATAAATTCCAGGTTTCTAATATATATAGATTTTTTGGGGGAAAACTTTTTTTAACAAATTGGGCTTGAAAAATTGCTATCCTGGCCAGTGTGGCTCAATTGGCTGAGTATCATCCCATACATTGAGTTTACAGCTTCCCTTCCTGGGTACGGGTTTGATTCCCCAGTATGAGCCTGCGCTGGAAGCAGCCTGTCAATGTTTCATGCTCACATTGATGGTTCTCTCCCCTAAAATATATTATTTAAAAAATTACATCAGTGCTTTGTGGTTTTAAAAAATTACTTATATTAAAGTAGTTATTCTTCTTGATTTACCGTTGAATTTCCATCAAGCAGCACAGTTTTTGTTTGGGAATGTTTTCATAATGCTTGGGTGCATTTGATATGAAGTCTTTTAATGGTCCAAAGCCATTTTAATTTATAGATAAAAACTTTATTTTACATAGGCCACTTTGTTCACCCGTTGTTGTGTGGTAGTTGTTTATATAAAGGTATTTTCTTTTTTAAAATATATTTTCTATTGATTTCAGAGAGGCAGGGAGAGGGAGAGGTAGAAACATCAATGATGAGAATCGATGATCGGTTGCCTCCTGCATGCTCCCCACTAGGGATGGAGCTCACAACCCTGGAGCTAGAACCACGACCTCCTTGTTCATAGATCCGGGTGGCAATAAGTATTTTCTTGGCAAGGCTTTGTCCCTCCCACTCCATTCCCCTTTTTTCCACTTCTTTTGAAGATGTCTGTTTAGCAAAGATTTTTTTTTAACTCGGAGTTTCTCTAATAAAATTCTTTCAAAAGTTCTAATACTTGTTTTGCTTAAATGGCAAATAGCCTTTGAGAGTTAGTCTTTTGACTTCCTTAGAAGACTAAAACACGAGTCTTCGAATATAGTAAATTCATTTATTACTAGAAAATCAGATAGCTGGGTCTGTCCTCAGCAGGACGAAGTAATAATGGATTTTAAAAAAATTAAATGTTCGCCTGGCCTGCATGCTTCAGTGGTTGAGCATCAACCTTACAAATCGGGAGGTCAGGGTTTGAGTCTCGGTCTGGGCACATGCCTACATGGATGTTTCTGTTTTTCCCTCTCCCTCTCTGAAATCAATAAAAATATATTTTTAAAAAAAATTAAATGTTCACTATTTTTCTTTGTATGACATTGAAGATACAGTGATTACCTATCATTTCATTTTCTTTTCTACTTATTTATGTAATGACTTTTAAAAATTAAACTAGCCTTTGATCTTCCTCTTTTTCCACCCTCCTGTCCCATCCCCACCCCACCAAAATACCCTCATTTTAAACAAAATTAAACTGCCCTTCATCTATGACTGTTTTAACACATTTGCCTGTTGTTGTTTTTTAATCTGTATTATTTTGAAACTAAATTTCAATTCTGTTGACTTGTGGTTAGAGTTTTTTTCTTCTGCTTAAATAGATTTATTAGTTGTTTGTAGGTTACCAAATATAAAAGCTCTTCAGATCCACTAATGATAACTTGCTTTGTTTTGTAGAGGAATGTCATATTTTGTGGTGACAAATTGTATAAGAGCATGTGTCAACACAAAGGCAGTCAGGTGTCACCAGGTGGAGGCAGACCAGTAACTCCTTGACAGCAGGCACTATTAGTTTCTGCTGGGTGGCTAACACACTTAGGCCCACCTCACAGGGTTCACAGAGTTGGTTGGGGACAGGTGTAGAAGCCCCTTTATTTTAACTGTGCTCTGATTAGGATTGTTGAGAATTC
>PVJN01015410.1:0-44473 GCA_004026805.1 Lasiurus borealis | reverse complement strand
CATTATTATTGCTCTGTTTCTCCATGCTAGGAGTAAAGAAATGTGTTTCCTGTTGCTTCAATAATAGCTGCAAAATATATATGCTTTTAACAGCTGATGATGTTAAAGGAAGTACATTTTCAACTGGGTTATAAATTGAAGTTGCTACCAGATGCTGTTATTTATCTTCATTTGAAACTGGAATTGTAAATAAGTGATTTTTAATAGCCTACCAAGTTTTAACTGGCAGATATAACATCTCTAATATATACTCAAACTCCTGCTTAAATTTGAAATACCTCTTTCCCTGGTTAGATGCTGCCCCCTAAAGATGATCTTAAATTATTTTCAATTGGAAATCAGTTTTTAAAAGGATATTGTCTTCCTATACATAGAACAGGTTATTTTCTTCTTTGAAAATAATCTTATAAATAGAATTATATATTTTGAACATTTTCTATGAATAAAGTCAGTATTTATTGATTCATTAAAAATATTTTCCTAAAAAGTAATTTTGTTATTAGCATGAAATATTTTATTTTATATAAAATAGTAAGCACATTTTTAGAAATAAATTATGTCATTAATAGTATGATTTATAAGAATTAATATTCAGCATTTTTATTAATCTGCTAAATATATGATAAATGTACCTATATAAAATGTACTTTGAAATATTTTCTAACATAGCTATTTTTGAAAAGACATCAACTTCTCCCCATTACCCCCCTTCCATGTGGCAATCACCATAGTGTTATTTTATAAAAGGGAGATAAATGGTGATGGAAGGAGACTTGACTTGGGGTGGTTAACATAAAATACAATATACAGATGATGTGTTGTAGAATTGTAAACCTGAAACCTGTATAATTATATTAACCAATGCCACTCAAATAAAATCAATAAAAAATAAACAAAACAAAACCATCACTTATATATGTTAGAAAAGTAGACAAACTTTCCTGGAAGACAGGAATTATGTAACTTTCTTTGGAATTACAGTGAGTATATAGTCAAATATATATTCATTATTTTAGAAATCTTCAGAAGTTTTAATTTGATGATGTAATAGTAAAAACTGCATTAGCTAATTTCATAAAAGAAGTTTTTTTAGAAAAACTAAATTATTTAAAAGGAAAATACCTTATTTTATGCTTTTTAAAATGTTGATTTATAGAACAATTTATTTGGTTTAAAAAATAATAGTATGCTACTCTGATCAGTTACAATTTAGTCCATTTAAGTTCTGGAGTTAATTTTAATAGAGATAGTATGTTTTTATCACTTTAAAATTCAGTTTCAAGACATATACTTTTTTAATTTTTAAAAATTATTATTAAAATATTGTAATTGGTAATTAGAAATTTAAAATATGTAACAAATATCCACGAAGTGTGTAACGAACTATAGACCTAGGGCAGTGCTGGGCAAACTGTGGCTCGCGAGCCACATGCGGTTCTTTGGCTCCTTGAGTGTGGCTCTTCCACAAAATACCACGGCCTGGGCAAGTCTATTTTGAAGAAGTGGTGTTAGAAGAAGTTAAGTTTAAAAAATGTGTCTCTCAAAAGAAATTTCAATTGTTGTACTGTTTATATTTGGCTTTGTTGACTAATGAGTTTGCCCACCACTGAAGGGGACTGGTTAAGTAGTGCCGTAATGATGTCTATCATATTACAGAAACATGTAATTTTACTTTTATTTATTTTTTTTAGTTTTTTACTTTTTATTTTATTTATTTTTATCTGTTACTGATTTTTAGAGAGAGGAAAGAAGAGAAAGAAACACAGATTTGTTGTCCTACTTTATTTATGTATTCATAAGTTTGTATATGCCCTGACTGGGGATCAAACACAAAACCTTGGTGTATTGGGACTATGCTCCAGCCCACTGAGCAATCTGGCAAGGGAGAAACATGTAATTTTAAATTAATTTATAAGCAAACAATTTTAAGACAATTAATTTGTCTATTCATGTTGAAATGTATATTGCCTGCCTGGATATTTATGAAAATAAAACTATTTTCATTAATTCAAAGGAACTTTATGATTTATAGGGTATTTTAGTTAAATTTGTAATGAGTAAGATGGTTTACGCACTTAGAACTCATATCACATTAAGAAAATAGAGAAAAATCCATGTTCACATAACTTAATAATATTTGGATTTTTTCCTAGAATGAAGTCTTAAATTATTAGTATTATCTATCCATGCTAACCTGTAGAAATTACATTTTAACTTGGTAAAATAAAGATAAACAATTTTTATATATTGCACACAAATTAAATGCTAAACTCTTAACTTGATTTTATCACTCCTCTGTGTGTGAGCGTGCGCGCACTTGCAAAGGTTGAAAACGTAGCATAAGTAATTGAATGGGCTTGGACTTTATAACGACACTTAAGATCCAAGTTAAATTAAAAATGTATTATGAGACCAAACAAAACATGTGAGGAAAAGGAGGAATAAGTGCTTTATTATAAAATGTTGCTTTCACTTAAATATTTTGATTATCATCAAGCAGCATAATAAAGCTCCCTCTTTCTTAATTTCTGTCTCTCTTTTTCTTAATCCCTCTCTTTCTCTTCCCGCCCCTTTCCTCTACTATATGTACCAAACACTGCTATTGGAAAACTAAATAAAACTTAGTGCAGCTTTATGATCATTGCATCTTCATTTATAGCTGTGGATTGAGGAAACGATGATACTGATACCAGGATGCAGAGTTCCGTCCGAGTTCATCATCTTGCAAAGTCAAAGAATGAGTTTACAAAGAGTTAAGCAAAAGTGAAGTTTATTGAGAGATAGACAGACTCTCCCCAAGCCGCGAGGGGACCCAAGTGGGTTGCACGAAAGTACTCTGTTTTTCTTCCGTATATATATCCCCTGTTGGATTCTAATTGGTTCTCCCGTGGAAGCTCTCTGTCTAGGTGAGAAAGTTCTCTGTCTATTGGTTCTTCCCTGACCAATCGGTTGCCCCAGCAATTCTTGCGCAGGTGGGTTTCTGTCCAGCTGCCCAATCGTGTTGCCTTAGCAGCTAATCAGCCAGCTGCATTCTGTTATTCTTTGACTTCCCTATTTTCCTTCTCTCTCTGGGACCCACCCCTAACTAGCTATCACTCTTCTATCTCCTCAATACAATAAGCTACTGGTTTCAAAATATTCTAATGCGTGTTTTGAAATATGTAACATGTAATTAACTGCTCAGTGGTTTAGAAGTTATAGTACACCAAGCATAAATTTCTCATTTCATTTCCTTAGTAATGTGTGCACTAGATATTGTTGTCCTGTACATTTTTAAGGGCAGGGATTAAAACATTAAAAGTCTAAGTGACTTATTGACATTTATCAAAAGTAAAAGGAGACAACTCAAGTAAACAAAGAAAATCCCACTTACTGTTTTCAACTTCTTCATAAAGTAAAATTATAATCCTCATTTTTGGTAAAACAAACAAACAAACATTTTAAAAAATGTATAGATTTTTATATGCATTATATAAATATAAGAAATGGAAAAAATATTTAATGTGTATATGAGCAGGATTTAAGTGTATTTCACGTATACCTGAATGAGATAACCCAATTCTTCTCCCACTTGAAATTCTTATCCAAGAAACATTTTGTTAGAAAAGTAAAGTGTAAAGTTATTCTGCCCACTCTATGAAGAAGATTAAAGAGCTACTGTACAAAAGCATTAGAGATGTGATTACTTTAAGGTCCAGAAAGAACCTCAGATAATTCATAATAGATTGGTTCTAAACCTAAGTAGGCAGGAAGTTAAAAACAAACTCAAGATTGATTTAGTTGTAGAACTAGTTGCAAGATAAAAACAAGGCAATAATGCCAATTTTCTAAAGCTTTGCAAAAGGTTATATGTGTTTTTTACATTATATTTTTATCTGTTTATAAAAAATAGTTTAAAAAGCAAGTTGTAATAAAATTACTTGGACTGCAGAAATAATCATACAGGTAAACAACTTGTTTTTATGCATTGCTTTAAATCCTAATTTTATATGAATGAATCATACATTCAAAATAATTTGATACTACAAGATTTTCAAGCTATCTGAAAGTAGAACATTTCTATAAAATTCTTCATAAACAAAAATGGCATAAAGTAAAAAAAAAAAAACATTTACCATTAAATACATGGAAAACATTTTGAACATTCCCAACAGCCCCCCAAGTATCCTACCAAATCATACCAAATAACACATGCATCCTAAAATACTAACATAGAGTGAAAGAAGGAATTCATAAAATAAATTGAGATAAAGCACCAATACTCAGACACAGGGCAATGCTGTAATGCTTGACCTAAGCTGCTGCTGTGCTTCTCCAGGGAAGAGGCTTGACCGTGTCACTCTTGCTGCTTGTGGTGTGTGCTGATTGTATAACAGATTGCTGCAAAACAAATGCTGAAAGCTATTTTTGCTTTCTTTCCCAAAGTGAAAATCTTCTTCAATTTCTTATTGGTTAAATAAGAAGATTATAATGTAGATCTTCTGTAAAAGTAAAGTGACATTATGCAAACTTTAAAAAAGTGGAGTATATCTGTATATATCCTATCTAATAAAGAGGGAATATGCAAATTGACCATCACAAAGATGGAGGCGCCCCCAGCAGAGGTGAGGTTTCTATAATACAAGATGGCTGCACCCATAATGGAGGCTGAATTTTCATAAGGAGCCTTAAAGAGCACTCAGCAGGGATCTGAGGTTACATGGCATTGGGCTGGGACAGGGGACCTGAGGCTATATCCCCTGCCTGGTGGGGCTTGAAAGAGACCTCAGGCCACACCCCCTGTTCCAGTACCAATCTGGGGGACCTCAGGTGCACCACCACCCCCTACACTGGGTGCTAGGCTGGGAGATCTCAGGCCATAACCCCTATCTTGGCACCGGGCCAGGGGACCTGAAGATGCACCAAGGATCTGAGGCTGCACCCCCCACCTAGCGCCAGGCAAGGGGACCTGAGTCTGCACTCCCTACCTGGTGGGGCTTGACAAGGGTGTGGCAGGTCGGGTCTTGATCTCACCCAATGGGAGTGGAGTTGGCTGGGTCTGGATCTTGCATGATTTTGAGGTGTCACCAATGGGCGGGGACTTGACTCTGGGCCCCACTGCATGCCCCAGACTCTGACAGGAGGAAGATTTTCATATATATTTTACTAATTTTCTTTCATCTCTGACACTTCTATTATAGAGAAAGGGCAAATAATATTAACATATTTCCTCTAATAAATTCCCTTTTAATGTGCATGAATTTTGTGCACCAGGCCATTAGTTTTAGTCAATAGTTAGCCTCCCAGAAGGAAATACACACAAATTATCCAGTGAAATCTAACAATATTATTTCACAAAACTAACAAAGGGAATAATTATTACCTTGAGGACATTTATTTTGCATAAAATTCTTATATATAATTGTCTATTTTTTTCCAATGACAGTTACATTGAGAGGCTAATGATTATTAAGTACAAAGCAGTGGCACAAAAACAAACAAACAAACAAACAAAAAAACCCACATAGATAACAAATGTTTTCCTCCTGGAGATTATATTCTTGTAAGGAGATAGACATTAAACTAATTAAATAAGTAAAACCTATACTATGTTAGATGATGATATGACATATAAATAAAAAAACAGGAATACAAATAGTGATAGTTAGAGGCTGATTTTGATTATAAATTTCATAGCTGATGAGGACTCACAAGGCAAAATGAAAAACAAAAATATATACTCTGAGACAATATTTATAAAACACATATCTGATAAAAAATCTTTTACACATCAATAATAAAATAAACAATACAATAAAATAATGGGTAAAAATATGAAGACATTTCAATAATGAAGATATACAAATGTTCATAAGGTTAGGAAATAATACTCAACCTCATTAGTCAATAGAGAACTGCAAATCAGAATGACAATAAGATATGATTTTTCACCTACTAGAATGGTATAGAAATAAAAAAAAATGTTAGTGAAGAAATAAATAGAAATTCTAGTATATTACTGATGAGAAAGTAAAATAATGCAGCTACTTTGCAAATTGTTGTTTCCTGAATAATCAAACTTAAAACTATCATACAACAATATTATAAATCTAGCTCTCAGCCTAAGAGAATTCAAATATACATACCCACAGTCTTGTACATGAATGGTCATAGGACTGTTATTCATTGTAACCAAAAAGTGTGAACCACTTAAATTTCCATCAATTGGTAAATGATTAAAAAATATGATACATCTATACAATGGTTTACTATTTAGCAATAAAAAGGAATGAGGCAAGGCAATCATTAGATTTAACGTTATCCCTATTAAATATTGATGGCATCTTTCACAGACCTAGAATAAAGATTTCAAAAATTTATATGGAAGCAATCTTGAGAAAGAACAAAGTTGGGAAGATCACAATACCAGATATCAAAATATGCTATAAAGCCATTGTAATCAAAACAGCGTGGTACTGTCATAAGAACAGGCATGAAAACAAAGGGAACAGAACAGAGACCCCAGAAACTGACATATGCCATTATAGTCAATTCATATTTGACAAAGGAGACAAGAGTGTACAATGGAGTTGTATGGACCGGAAAAAGGCCTCTCATTTTCTTTGTTGTGTCTTTCCATAATTTATAAGAAGCACCTGGTAATTAAATCCCAAGACTGGTGGCTTCTCTGATTCAAACAATTGCTCTGTTGAAACTGCAGGACAAGATTACCTACTCTCAAGGCTACGTTCTTGCATCCCCTTCTCCCTATTGTTTTCACAACTCAGGGATAATTCACTCCAAGGAATCTCTAGTTAGTAGAAAGTTCCTTTGCCCTTTCCCCTTCAAACAGATCTGCCTTTTGAACTCTTTATAACTTTTGCTCTAAGCATGTTTTACAAGCTTGGGAAAAGAACTAATACATCTCCCTAAGACATCTGCCAGACTGTGTCCTAGAAAACAAACAAACTGTAACTTTTTAAGACAAATCCCCAGGATCTGCTCAACTTCAAGAAAAATCTTCCTCCTTTCGTTGTTATGTAGCAGTAGCCACTGGTTAAAAGAGCAGGCCACTCTTTGTTCCCTGCCCTGTATTGACTAGCAATACTTGGGCTTTTCCTCTATTGAAAAGTAAAATGCACGTCCTCTCTGCATCTCTTCTTTTAGTTGTGAATTCTTTCACATCTGGCATCACTAGCCAAACTCTACCTGGAATAAAGATAGTCTCTTCAAAAATGGCATTGGAAAACTGGACAGGTACATGCAAAAAAAATAAAAGTAGGTGACTAACTTATACCACATGAGAATAAACTCAAAATGGATAAGACTTAAATGTAAGTCATAAAACCATAAAAATCCTAGAATAAACTATAGGCAGTAAAATCTGAGACATCTCTTGTAGCAGTATTTTAACTAATGCATTCCCTGACAAGAGAAACAGAGGAAAAACAAAGAAATGGGAGTAGGTCAAACTCAAAAGCTTCTGTACAGCAAAAGTAACCATTTATAAAATTAAAAGGAAACCCACTGTATAGGAGAATGTATTCATCAATGATACATTTGATAAGGGGTTAATTTCCAGAATATACAAAGAACTCATACAATTCAAAACCAGGATGACAAACAACCAATTAAAAAATAGGCAAAGGACCTGAACAGACGTGTCAACAAAGAGGACATACAGATGCCAATAGACATATGAAAAAAAAAAAGTTTAACATCACTAATCATCAGAGAAATGGAACTTAAAAATACAATGAGGTTTCACCTTGCACCTGCCAGAATGGCTGCTATCAATAAATCAACAAACAAGTGCTGGTGAGGATATGGAAAAAAGGGAACTCTAGTACACTGCTGGTGGGAATGCAGACGGGTGCAGCCTCTGATGTTTTCCACAGTGGAGTTTCCTCAAAAAATTAAGAATAGAATTGAGGAGATAAAAGAGGGCTAGATAGTCAGGGATAGGATCAGGGAGGGGAAATAGCACAGGGAAATCCAACAGTAATAGAATCTGGTGAAATAACAGGACGCAGGTTGCTGACTACACCATAGAGACAGACAAAAGGACCTAGAACTGAACTCAGCTAGGCGGTTGTTGCTAGGGCAACCCAGCTAAATGGGAACAGTGACATTATCTTGGGTCTGAAGTGGCAGTCCTCAATCATGTCCATCTTACAAGCAGGAACGTGAGCTTTAAAATGTATAGATCTTGCTTAGGCAGAATTTTTGAAATAACCAATAAGAAACCAGCAAAACATAATCTAACGCTAGACAAAGAAATTTATTTATTTGTTTGTTTGTTTGTTTATTTATTTATTTATTTATTTATTATTTTATTGATTTTTTTACAGAGAGGAAGGGAGAGGGATAGAGAGTTAGAAACATCAACGAGAGAGAGAGAGACATCAATCAGTCGCCTCCTGCATGCTCTCCACCGGGGATGTGCCTGCCATCAAGATACATGCCCTTGACTGGAATAGAACCTGGGACCCCTCTGTCCCCAGGCAGAGGCTCTTTCCACTGAGCCAAACCGGTTTGGCTAGACAAAGAAATTTAATCAGCAGTTTGGGCCCCCTCCCTGCTGCTCCCTGATGCAGGGCATCTGATGATCTCTCAATAAACTTGCTTCCACTAACCATCTTTGTTCATGAACTCATTCTTGGATTTTACGAGAGAAGGAACGTGGACCAGACTGGAAATTTTGGCGTCTAAATTGTCATTTGACCCAGAGATCCTAAGAAGCCGGAAACACCAATGAGAAAGTATATATGTACCCTATGTTCATAGAAACATTATTTACAATAGCTATGATCTAGAAACAGTCCTAGTGCCCATCAGTAAATGAGTGGATAAAAGGCTGTGGTACATCTATGCTGTTATAAAGACCGATCTCTTATTTTGTGCAACAGCAAGGAGGGACCTGGAGAGTATTATGCTAAGTAAAAGAAGCCAGTCAGAGAGAGACAAAAATCACATGTATTTACTTATATGTTTAATCTAATGAACAAAATAAACTAATGTATAAAAGAGGTCCATAGGCATGGATACATGAAATAGACTGACAGATTTCAGAGAAAATGGAGGTGAGGGTATGGTAAGAGATTAACCAAAGAACATATATGCATAGATGTATAGCCCATGGACACATACAATAGTGTATGAAGGCCTGGGGTTATGTGGGGCAGGTTGGAGGGGAGTCATAGGGAGGAGGTGGGAGACATCCATAGTATGGTCAATAATAAACAAATAATAAAATAACAAAACAAACAAACAAAAAAAGGAATGAGCTACCTCATAGAAGAACCTAAAAAACATTATGTGAAGTGAAACAGGAATATACATCCTGAGATATGTGTCATTAGGCAATTTTGTTGTTTTGTGAATATTATAGAATGCAGTTACACAAACCTAGATGGTATAGCCAACTATATCTTGGCTGTTTGGAACAGACTATTGCTCTGTTGGGAAGAAAAAATAATTTTCCCTTTATCTTTCTGAGTTCATGTGCTCCTGGTAATAAAGGACAACTTTTCAAGATAAAAACAAAATTAATAACATGTACACCTCCTATAAACAAGGAAGAGACCTGGTAAAACTACAACTCACCAATATAACCAAAGTTACCTCCTTATAATACTATCTCCAGCTGAAGATAAAAGATTTTGGGGATGGTGTCGGAAACCAAACATTGTTCTTACTAAATGGATGTAAATAGGAGGCCAGAAGGCTGGTCAACCTTGACTGCTCTGAAAGGTCAGAGCTAATCACTCACTGTTTAGTTGAAACTTTTGTTGGCTGAAGAAAACTCTATCTGTTTGTTTCATGTTAATTTCTGTTTTTGTTATTTCCTGCCTAAAGGCTAAGGGTGTGTCCCAAAGCCTTAATAAAAGGGAGAAAAAGGCCAGCGCAAGTAGCAGTCCTTTCCACTAGAGGAAGGCTCCCGCCTGGCCCCCCAATATTGCCAAATTAATGTTTTCTAGTCTCTCATTTCATTTGCGTGCGGCCTCCTACAGAACCCGAACCCTGAACCGGGAACCCTGAACCACGCGGGACATGGAAAGAGGTTCCCACAGAGTGGGAGAAGTCATTTATGGAAAGTTACCAGAAAAAGCACAGTAAACAAGGGTAAGGTCATTATGTAGATTTAAGTCTCTGTCTTCTGCATTGATAGGAGTTTCTAAAGATAAAGCCATTCCTTTCTTCCAGATACAGCAAAGGAGGCATTCTTATAAATGGAGATTTTGCTTACAAATGTAAATATGTTTTATGAAGGGCAACTTCTACTTGTTTTTCAGAGCTTTTCCCAAGTCTGCTCTTAAAATTAACCAGCTTAAAATAATCTTATACTAATAGACATACTTTGGGGTGACAAATTCTGTTCCCCTATGGCTCTTGGTTACAAACATATACAGCATGTTACTATACAATATATTGAAACTCAGAACCAAACTGAAACTCATGGTTTCTTTCTGGGTAGTATGCAAAGGTGATTTCTTTTCTGAGTTCTTGTCCAGGTGGATTTGAATAATGAAGCTACAGACAAAAGGTGTTACATGAAAAGGTGGAAATTTATTGGGAAACAAGTACAGACTCCCACATAGGGAGGGAGTCTCAAAGGGGGTAGCTCACTAAGCCGCTCTTTCTAAGATTTATGAATGTTGCAGTTCTTTGGATCCTGAAAATCCCTTCTGATTGGTCACTACAGCAGCTTCAAAGCTCAAACCCCACATGGCCCTCGCCCCTTTCTTCTCCTCCTTCAGTAGTAGAATTCTCTTTGCCCTGTGAAAATCTGTTTTCCTCTTTCTCCCTTTTGTTTCTCTACCCTCATAGGCTTTCCCCTATCCTTGTCAATGGGTGGGTGTCATTCTCTCACCTTATCCTTTTATTCTTTGTGAATGTATGCCTTTTGCCAGCTCTAAGTCCTGAACCTTGCTTCCCTTTCCCATGGTCCCCCTAATTCCGAAAACTCTTGAACCTGCCTATTTTACCCCTAAAAACTCCTTTCAATTCTATAGGCAACTGTAACACAGTGATACATATTTGTGTAATGCATTGCACTATTTTTAACTATTTAAACCGACATTAAGATGGCTACAAAACCAACCATTAGGTGATAGGAATTTTTCAGATCCATGGTAATCCTATGGGGCTAACTTTGTATTTGTGGCTCTTCACTGACAGAAGAATAGAAGTATAGGACATTTCCAGGGCTGAAGAAATACCTGTTGGCTAGTGCTATTAGAGAGCCATGATGGTATATTGAGATTCCACCTATATATATTCTGAAGACAGAATACAGCATGTATTGGTTTGTAGCCATAATGTCACCAGAACAGTTCTATGCTTGGGGCTGGCTTTTCCCAAATCTTGACTGATCGAGGAAAGAATTCAAGAATCAGTTGGAGTGAGAGCAATAGAAAGTTTTATTTATGTAGAGAAAGTGCATCAGGCTAGGATGAGGAGCTCTTAGAGACTTGAAATATCCTATACTTCCATGTTTCTGTCAATGAAGAGCCACAATTACAAAGTTAGCCCCTTAGAATTACCATGAAGCTGAAAAATTCCTTTCACCTAATGGTTGGTTTTGTAGACATCTTAATCAGTTTAAGTAGTTAAAAATCATGCAATGCATTACTCAGAAAGTGTGCTTCTGAGTGGATAGAGTGAGTTATAAGCTGGCTTAGTCAATTCCTAGGATTTTATATGTTTCCAGGGGTGAATTGTTTCTGAACTTTGTGGCACCACAGTCTGGGTGGGAAGGGGTATTTTTCCTAATATGGTCGATGCTGGAAGTATCATGATGTTCCTGGAGTCAAATTCTGTCCTAACTCTGGTTGGGAGGGGGTCTTGTCTCTAATATGACACAACAGAATGTGGTAGGGGTTAAGGAAAAGAGAAAATTACGTGTGTTTTTTTCTCACTTAAAAATTAATTCTATTCAAAGAACAATTCATTGTATTAAGTTTATTTATATTTTTCAAGGACAAACAGCAGAGAAAAGACAATCAGCAAGGGTGAAAATCCACAGTAAATTGCTTTCACCTACTGAAATTTTGTTTGTCAAATGTTTCATAATAAAATAAAAAATAGAATTGTCAAAGATTAAATATTAAGCTATGAAAAGAAGACAACCATGTGTTTTTTTTTTTTATTAAGAAATTAATGTAAAATTGTCAAAATTTCCTCAAGAGCTGTTGGAAAGAAATGCCTTAGAATATAAATCACACTCTTGCACCAAATTTGAATGACTTTGCTCGATGGCTCCAATCTGTGTTCATGGGAGACATACATTGCAAAGTTTAAAGCTGACACCTGACTTTGGGTAATTCACCAGGTGGTGCCAGCTGCCTTATAGAGAGGGAAGGATGGAACTAACATATTTTTGAAATGAGCTTCACAACATGATCTGTCAACTTCTGATAAAACTTAATCTGATTTATAACTACTTAAGCTGATAAAATATTTAATTACTTTGCAAAGTTTATCTATTCACTTGTGTCCTGTTATTTTCACTTAGTAAGTATGCCAGTAAATATCAGTTATTAATCTCTTCTTAGTCTTTGCAGATTAGAGAAGATAAACTTTCATTTAATTTAATACTCTGGTATATTAGAAAACTTTTTTTTTTTAAGTAGCTACTGGATCAAACATAAGCTGACTACTTTCATGTCATCCTTATAAATATAACAAGCAATTGATTTTCCCTTCATACTATAAAGTTACCTCAAGAATAATAGAATTAAAAACCATAAAAATATTCATATACAGTCTTACATGAGAGAACAAATGAGACTAGAACAATGGACCAATTGAAAATTTTAGTGATCTGATTTTCAATTTGTTGTATGTTGAATATTGCTATCTGGTATAGAAAGTGTCTTTAAACTGTATAACTATTTGAGTAATAAAATTAAATCCATTATATTATAATTTTTGTACTGCTATCACAGATATTATAATGAACATAGCAGTCTGTAAATATCACTTCTGAGTTTTTCTCTTGATTTCACAAAGTGAAAATAATGGATTTATTTTCCATAGCCTTCTTGAACTTTGAATAAGTCTCTATCCATTACATTTTTTCCCTTTACCTATTTATTGTTTAAAGTATTACATATGTCTCCTTTTCCACTCATTGTCCTCTCCTTGGCACTCCCACCCTCCAGCACATGCCCTCACCCTGCTACTGTCTGTGTCCATGGGTTATCCTTATATGAATGCATACAAGTCCTTTGGTTGATCTCTAACCTTCCCCCAGCCTTCCCTCTGAGATTTGACTGTCTGTTCGATGCTTCTATGTCTCTGGATCTATTTTTGTTCATCAGTTTATTTTCATTATATTCCACAAATGAGTGAGATCATGCGACATTTATCTTTCTCTGACTGGCTTATTTTGCTTAGCATAATACTCTCTAGTTCCATCCATGCATTGCAAATGCTAAGAATTGCTTCTTTTTCACAGCAGTGTAGTATTCCATTGTATAGACGTATCACTGATTTTTTAATCCACTCATTTACTGATGGGCATTTAGGTTGTCTCCAAATTTTAGTTATTATAAATTGTGCTGCTATTAACATAGGTGTGCATACATCCTTTCTGATTGGTGTTTCTGTTTTCTTGGGATATATTCCTAGAAGTAAGATTAGTGGATCAAATGGGAATAACATTTTTTATTTTTAAGAAAACTCCATATTGTTCTCCACAGTGACTGCACCAATTTGCCTTCCTTCCAGAAGTGCACGAGGGTTTCTTTTTCTCCATATCCTCGCCAGCATATGTTGTTTGTTGATTTGCTGATGCTAGCCATTCTAACAGGTGTGAGATGGTACCTTATTGTCATTTTGATTTGCATCTCTTGGATGATTAGTGACTTTGAGCAAATTTTCATATGTCACTTGGCCTTCCTTATGTCCTCTTTTTAAAAGTGTCTATTTAGGTCCTTTGCTCATTTTTTTTTTATTGGATTGTTTATCTCCATATCCATTACATGTTAATGTAATTAATTATTTAGGAACTTTGATTTCTCTCCACAGCCATTACCTTCCTCCCCTCATCTAGTTAAGTTTATAAGGGATGAGGAGGAACTATATTCACCTTTTCTTCCCAGGTGCTAGTTGAGTAGAGTTACTTGATATGGGAAAGTTCAGTATGAGTTGATATTAAATGAGCATTAAAAAAAAAAAAACAGAAGAAAGAAATAGTATGACAAAAAGGAAATAATGAGCATATATTGTTCTTTACTGAATATGTTTTTTTATTGCCTTACCACTATAGCTGAATTATGCATAAATGATGGATATAGGTCACAGGGTGAAGACCATTAACCATTTGACAAAGTAGGAATACCTAGTATTTTGTCCATAGAGAGAAGACACAACAAAGTTACCCTCCATAAGGTAGTAAAACAGTCAAGGACAATAACCCAATCTATTGCAAATATTACAGCCATCCCTTTTAGATTAAATATTTGTCACAAACACAGGCATGCATATTCAAAGACATGCAACATACACACACACAAATTTTGTTCTATTTATCTCAGAGATGGCATCACCCAGGTATTTTTTAGAAATTAGTAATTAGATTCCATGATTTGGGATAAAAATATTAATTTCTTTTTAATTTCAGAGAGGAAGGGAGAGGGAGAGAGAGATAGAAACATCAATGGTGAGAGAAAATCATTGATTAGTTGCCTCCTGAATGCATCTACCCCTCAACCCAGGCATGTGCCCTGACTAGGAAACAAACCAATACCTCCTGGTTCATAGGTCAATTATCAACCATTGAGCCACGCTAGCTGGGCTAGGAGAAAAAAAAAATTAAGTATGAGTCTTCCTTCATCACTTAGTGCAGATATTATAAGCCTCAAATCTAATGATTTTCATTTTCTGTCATTGGTAAAGCATTTGACCACTGTGAGTCCAATACTTGTTTGAATACCATATGTGTGAAGTTGTGCATTTTAAAGCCTTCTCCATTTTTCATCTTCTACTATTTTCATCTTGTTCCAATTTGTCTGAAAATGTTATATGCAAATGCTGATAGTCTTTGCTCAGCTGGTGTTTTAATTTGAACTTTTATGTTACTATCTTCCTACAAATATTAAAATTATAACCCCTTTGTGTATGTGTTTTATAAGTTCTAAGAGATCACCAAGAAGTTTGTTTAGTTTCAGTATTTTCTTTGGCCAACATAACATGTTCTCAAGTATTCCATTTATAAAGTTTATTTCAAAAGGACCAATACTGCTGATACTTATGTAACTCCTCTGCTCCGTTCTTGTGAAACCCAGAAGGTACAGGGTATAATTGCAATGGATCACAAACGTGTACTTCAACACTTCTCCTTACCATATTGCAGAGTGTAAAACAAAGTGTTGTTTAAGCCATGTTAAATAATAAAAAACATTTGTAGATTATCCAAATTGAAACCAAACATTAGCAAATTCTTTTCTTAATAAAGAGTTATGATATATTATGATATGAAGGATGATGACTAAATTAGATTTAAGATTTTTCAGGATAAGTAAAAGATAAGTTTTGGAATTTGGGGTTATTTTGGGAGTTTAAGAAAATGGAAGATCATGAGCCAAATTCAAGTGTTAGAAAAATTAAGCCATGTATTTTCAAATCATTCTCATACAATCACATGTTCATAAATGTTGTTTGTAATGGGTTTTAGATTTGATGCAAGACTGGGACTTGAATATGCTATTATCTTCTTAATATAACAAGAGCTATAAAAAGAAAAATAAATGATAGTAAGACTTTAAATAAGATTTTTGAGAACCCTTATAACTCTCTTGATTTCTTGTTTCTTGTTAGAGACCAAGCAGGAATTATATTATTAAAACCATGAAAAACTCTATGACAGTTTAAAGTGGGATGGTTAAGAAATTAGTAATTTTTTACAAAAACATAAAATAATAGTAAATCACTTGAGAAAGTGATTCTATAAAAGCATATGCTTAAGAAAAACCTAATAATAGGGTTAAGAACATGAAAAAATTTTAACTACAAATTAAAACACCTTATATAGCACATTACAAGTAACAAATGAAGAAATGCCCAGTTTTCAATGATGAGTTAATATTGAATAACTTTACCTAAAATAACATGAAATTTCTTTTTCTGAAGATGTTCAATATAACCAGTCCTAAAAGAAGGAGTAAGTGGCTGCATATAAATAACCCCTTTTAGCTATAGTGCTACAAAGCATCTTGTTGATAGCTGGGTGGAAAATCTTGCTAATAAATTAATTATTTAAGTTATCAACCACCATAATAAAAAATGTGTATGTGGGAACAAGAGAGATAAGCTGAGGTTTCCCTTGTGATGTAGATAGTTGCAACAGATTGTTGCTTTCACACTATCAAAACAACAACCAGACCTGATAAAATATTGTAGCTTTCTTAAAGCCATCAGAGAATTAACTTGCAAAGAAACATAAGTGAAATTTATAGAAAGTGATTCACCTTTTTTAAGAGAGTAGAGACCGATGGGTCTTATATGAAGTGTGTTCAGAGAAGGAAAATTCACCATAGATGAGGTAAGAGGTGGGAAAATGACAGAAAATCTGAAAGAAACCCTCCTACATGGTCCATTAAAGAGATGTTACTAGGCACAGAAAGTATTAGTCAAGACTAAAGAAGAAAAAGAATTACACATTGAACTAGAAGTTGACAATGGAGATAAAGCACAGAGAAATTTATAGTGTGGGAAGTGGAGGCTCAGATGTAAAAACAAAAAATACCATTGAATCAACTTTTCTCAGATCCTAATTTCTAAAAAAAGAAGAAGAAAAAAAAAAAAGGTGAGGTGGGGGAGTTCTGATCTTATTCTTAAAAAAAGTATTGGAACATAGTGGAAAACCGTATCAAAATAAACATTTAAAAATGCCCAGATCATGTTCCACTATCAATTAGATTGATTCAGCTCCCCCATCAAGTACTCTGGCATGACATTTACAAATGTTGACAATATTATACTAATATCAAAAGAAAATATGACCAAAAGCTGTAAGAATAACTATCAGTAGAAACAGAGAGGTTTCCCTGATAATAAATTATTAGAAAGTGACTTTAAGTAATTACCATAAGAATGCTAAAATAAAAAAACATACTGAAAATTGTAAAAAATGTAAGATATGGGGAAATTCATCAGAGACAAAAAAATAAAGACTAAAATGAAAGAAAATATTAAATTAAAATATAAGTAGAGAATTCTCTGTTAAATTTTAAAAAAATACTGAGCAGTGGGAAAATGAACTTGAAATTAATAAAAATACCTACATTGAAAACATTGGTAAAATAAAGACTAAGAAACAAAAAGATCTTGAAGTCTGTGGTATACCATAGAATGTCTTAGACAGTGGTCGGCAAACTGCGACTCACGAGCCACATGCAGCTCATGAGCCGTGGTTTGTCGCTCTGTTGACTAATGAGTTTGCTGACCACTGTCCTAGTAGCTATGTAATGAAGTTACCGAAAAGAAAAGAGAAAGTACAGCAGCAGGAAAAAAAAAAAAAAAAAAGACAGGGAAAAAAAGATGGAACTGAGAGCCTTCAAAACTTGATGAAAGACATACACTACAAGTTTAAGAAGCTCAGGAAACCCAAGCAAGATAAATATAAACATGTCGCATGTGATGGTTAATTACTTGTGTCTACTTGACTAGGCTGAGATGGTCAGATAGCTGGCGAAATAAAATTTCGGAGTGGGTCCGTGAGAGTGTTTCCAGATGAGATTAGCATTTGCATTGTTGGGCTGGGGTAAAGATTGCCCTCACCCGTGCGGTGGCATCATTCACTACTTAGAGGGCCCAGAGAGAACAAAGAGGCAGGGAAAGGACCAATCTCTGTTTGAGGTGAGACATCCATCTTCCGTCATGGGACATCTGTGCTCCTGGTTCCCATGCCTTTGGAGTAAGACTGGAACTTTCACCATTGGCTCCCCTGGATCTCAGCCTTTCCAATTTGGACTGGAACTACACCACTGGCTTTCCCAGGTCTCCAGCTTGCAGATGTCACATTGTGGATTTTTTCAGCTTCCGCATTAGCATGGACAAATTTTTTAATAATCATTTTAAATATATATTGTTTTACATAATACTTGATTGCATATATTTATTCTATTCACTATAGGTTTCTCTGTAATTTAAGAAAAAGGAGATTTTTAAAAGTCTTCTAGTAAAACTCTAAAATAAAAAAGCTTCAAAAACGTTCCATTACTCTTAATATTCCAGATTCTGAAAATACTATTGAATCATTCCAGTGAATATTTCAATAGAAATATTTCTGAATTATTAACTCCTAAAAGGAAGACAGTTGGTAAAGTATATTACAATAAGAAAGGGAAATTGCTAGCATTGAAGAGCCGTTTTAGCCATCACTTCAGCAAATATTAGTCAGTAATTCTAGAGTTATCATAAAAGAAAATGTCAGCCTTTTGGACAATAACAGTGCAGTGATATTATGGGTTTTTTAGAAAGTAAAGATGCTAGTATTTCATCTGAACATGGCTTTCTGAAACTCAAGCTTAAAATGGAAGGTCATAGATACAATTGGGCACCTATGATGGTAAAGACATTGTATTATTTTATATTTGCTTTTAGCTATGGACTTAAAAGAAGAAATAATCTACTTATAACTTTAACATAAATATTGGGGGGGAGTGATTATTTTGTCACTTAGTCAATACACACATTCCCTCATTGTTTATAACAATACTTCTTACAACATCGTTGCTACTTTTACAAAAATTCAAGGACCAAATAAAAGACATTAGACTTTTCAGTGGTAATGCTTGATTTTTTAAAATGATCTTTCAAAAAATAAAAAGGTTTAGCAACTTTTGAGTTAGCAATCTTAATTGGAAATAGATCCATCACTTTTATATGGATATTCAAAGTTGCTGTATGTTATAAAGAGCAATATCCACTTTAAGTAAAACTGAATTTTAATCATGCTTTAATTTTGCTTTCCACCTTTTCAATGATGTTTATAAATCCCTCTTTTTCACAGACTTTTGTGTACAGCCAGGCAAAAATGACTCAAAGTCTTTTTGTTTTAGAGATTGTCAAGTTGAATATGGAGAAGAGATATGAATTAAAGATTAAGAGCTTGTTTCACAATGTTTAATTTGGGTTAAGAAATCCTGAAGAAAATACTCTAATTCACTTAGAAATAAGAGTAAAAGAAAAGGTAAGGTAGTAGATTTTGTGATTTAAGCACAATTAAACACATAATACATTATATGCCAAATGGTCTGGGTTATTGAAACTGCTGCTGCAGAATTAGTAAAAGCATAAAATAGAATTAAAAACTCCTAGCTGGATTGACAATGAGTAAATTGATAAAAACAAACAAATGAATAAAATGTAGCTTGTAGAAATTCTGAGTATATTTTCTTCCAAAAACTAAAAAAAAGTATATGTGTATATGTATTTCTATGAATGTGTACACACATCAATTCTATATTTTATATATAGTTTTATAAGGATACTAGAGGCTCGATGCATGAAACTCATGTAAGGGCCTTTGCCCCAGCCCCTGACCACTACCACTATATCTGGGGGGCCTCTGCCATCTCTACCTGGGCCCCCGCCTCCTGCAGCTTTGCCCAAAAGAAAGGACATCTGGTCTAATTAGCATATTCACTTTTGTTATTATGGAAAGTAATTTAATTTAAGTTTTGGAATATTTCATCTTATATTTTAAAAGACCTTATATTTTAAAACTTAAATCACTTAATGCAAAAATGTATAATCAAATAAAATATATTGTTTTTATTCTTGGAAAGATTCATATACATTATTTTGTTGTTTGGCTTATGCAATGCACATGTGTATGTACATGTGTGTGTATTTGTGTGTGTAGTTGAATGAACAGGGTAGCAAAAAATTGTAAGAGAGTAGTCTACAAAGATTCACCGGGACCAGTTTTAAAGGGGATTAAGAGTTTAGATAATGTTTCTTGCAAGTTCCAAATCTTCACAATCTACACTAATAAAAGAGAAAGATGTAAATTGACCATAGCTCCACAATGCCCACCAGCCAATCAGGAGTGAGTTTGCAAATTAACCCAACAAAGATAGCAGATTAATTTGCTTACAAAGGCACAGAGTGAAGACTGAAGACTGAAGACTGAAGAGACTTGACTTCTCAGCTGTGGCTGGAGTGAAGGCCTGGGTCCCAGGTGCTCAAAAAAAAAAACTGGTGCTGGCAGACAGGGGAAGGAAGGCTTATTGCACAAATCTTCCTGCAACGGGCCTCTAGTATTCTAATAAAATCCAATCAATTTCTCATGTGATCATCCTTATTCCTGTTTTCCCTTTCATACACTATAATACAGTGGGACCTCGAGATACGAGTGCCCGAACATACGAGATTGTTGAGATACAAGCCATCAAGCAAGCGATTTTTTGTTTTGAAATACGAGCAACATTGGAGATAGGAGTAATTGCGTGGATCAGCCGGCTGCACTACGACCCACCAGTTCACCGGGACTCGAGCATCTCATAGTTTCCCACGCCTCAGTCGGTGTGCTTGTTTACCTCCTTGTCGAAGCATCTTTTGTGCATTTACATACATTATCACATTTCTTTCTATAACCATGGGTCCGAAGAAAGCGAGCGGAAAGGTCAGTGCTCAGAAGAGGATGATGTCTATTGAATTAAAGCGTGAAATCATAGAAAAATATGAGCAAGGTGTGTGAGTGGCTCACTTGGCGAGGCAATACGGGCATAGTACTTCAACGATATGCACTGTGCTTAAACAGAAGGAGTCGATAAAGGGTATAACGCCAGCTAAGGGAGTTACAATAATTTCTAAGCTCCGTAGCTCTCTCCATGAAAAGATGGAGAATCTATTGATGGTGTGGGTGACGGAGAAGCAGCTTAAAGGAGATACATTAACACAGGGCATCATATGAGAAAAGGCGCAAGCGATTTACAGTGATTTGCTGGAGCAGACCCCGCACACTTCCATGGACGAAGCATCAAAAGACTCATTTAAACCCAGTAGAGGCTGGTTTGATAACTTCAGGAAAAGGTCCGGCATTCACTCCACCGTCAGGCATGGTGAGGCAGCAAGTTTGGATGTGAAAGCAGCTGAGGATTACCTCAAAACTTTTTCCAAACTAATAGAAGCCAAAGGATATATCCCCCAGCAAGTCTTCCACTGTGACGAGACAAGGCTTTTCTGGAAGAAGATGCCAAATAGGACTTATATAATGACAGAGGAGAAGGTGATGCCAGGCCACAAACCCATGAAGGATAGTCTAACTCTCGCACTGTGCACCAATGCCAGTGGCGACTGCAAGATCAAGCCTCTGCTCGTATACCATTCGGAAAACCCCAGAGTCTTGAAGTCACATAAGATTTTAAAAGATAAACTGCAAGTTATGTGGAGGGCAAACCCAAAGGCATGGGTCACCAGGGAGTTCTTTGTGGAGTGGGTAAAACTGTTTTTTGGCCCTTCTGTTAAGAAATAGTATCTACAAGAAAACATCCTAACCATGCAAGCCCTCCTCGTCCTCCACAATGCTGCTCACCCACTGAACCTCGAAGATGAACTCCTTTAAGAGTTAAAGTTTATAAAGGTTGTCTACCTACCTCCCAACACCACTCCTATCCTGTAGTCCATGGATCAGGAGGTGATTTCTAATTTTAAAAAGTTGCACATCAAGCACCTGTTCTGGCGCTGCTTTGAGGTGACGGAGAACACAAACCTCACCCTTTGTGAGTTCTGGAAGAACCACTTTAACATCGTGATATGCCTCAGAATTATTGATCAGGCCTGGCTGGGTGTTACAAGGAGGACTGTGACCTCTGCATGGAAGAAGCTGTGGCCTGAGGCCATAGCTGAAAGGACCTTCGAAGGATTAGAACCCGAGGCGCCAGTGGAGGAGGAGATAGTGTCTCTGGGAAAATCCATGGGCCTGGAGGTGGATGAGAGAGACGTGAATGAGCTCGTGAAGGAGCACTCTCTGGAACTCACCATGGAGGAGTTACAAGAGTTGCAGTCTCAGCAACATGCGAAGGTTCTCCAAGAAATTGGTTTCGAGGAGGAGCCAGAGGTGGAGGAGATCTCTACAAGTGAGATAAAGGAGATCTTAGGAATGTGGGAGAGGGTATCACACTTCATGGAAAAGAAACACCCCAAAAAAATTGCTACAGGTCGTGCATTGTAGCTGTTTAATGAAACTTGCCTCACCCATTTCAGAAACATTCTGAAAGGGAGGAAGAGGCAAACCTCATTGGACACGTTTTTTTTTTTGAAATCGGCCAAAAATGCAAAGACCAGTAGCAATTAAGTTCAGTGAAGATTAGTTAAGTTACATTCAGTTTAGGGATAAAGTGTAGCATTAAGAGTGTAACGAGTAGGTAAATACACTTCATAAAACCAGTTTTTTCCTTTACATTCTCTTTTATTATGTTTTTATACAATATTTGTCATTTATAAATACATTTTTCTTATTAAAAAACACGTAACAAGAATAACTAGGGCGGCATTTTGGGGGCTGGAATGGATTAACGGCATTTCAATTGATTTCAATGGGGAAATTTGCTTTGAGAAAGGAGCTACTTGATATCTGAGCAAGGTTACGGAACGAATTAAACTCATTTCTGGAGGTACCACTGTACCAATAAATGATACCAATTTAAACTACAATTTTTCTCACAGATATAAATTTGAATACCAAAAAATTATATTCTAAATGGATTCTAGTACATATAAGTTCTGTGGAGGTCTCAGGGTTGCCCCCATGCCTTGAATCATTCTAATAAGATAGTCAACTCCCCCCACCCTCCCATGGTCTTAATTGTTTTTCTGGTCATGATTGGACATTAAGAATATTATGATACACTCACCTTGTTACTTAAATATACTCCATGCTTTACCTTGTACAAAATGTAATTTCTAATTTTGTGACCAAATAAACACCTTATTCATTCCCAAAATTATATGCTGAGTTTCTAAAAAAACATATTTAACTGCAAGTGACCTTCTTTGTAGAAGGATAAGGCATGAATAAGAAAATAATAATTAAGAGAAAAAAAAGGTAATAAATCTTCCCTGAAGAACATATACAGAAAATTACATAGCAAGTAACCTACTCAATTCAGTTCATCTAATTCATTCATTCACTTAGTAAATTATATTTTTATTTTAAAAAATGAGTACTAAATATCTTCCATGTGCCAGAAATCTGTTATTTGGGGTCCTAAATGTTGTGCCTCAAAGAAAAGCCCTGACTTATTTTAAGATTTTTAATATTATAAAATTATCTCAGTGTTATTTACAATAACCAAGACTTGAAAGAAGCCTAAATATTCATCAGTAGAGAAGTGAATAAAACAGCTTTGGCAAATTTACAAAATGGAATACTATTCAGCTGTAACAAAGAAAATTTCATCTTTTGTGACAACGTGGATGGACCTGGAGAACATTATGCTAAGTGAAATAAGCCAATCAGAGAAAGACAAGTACCATATTATCTCACCCATATGTGGAATCTAATGAACAAACTGAAGTAACAAGCAAAATAGAGACAGACTCATAACAGACTGACAGCTCAGTGGGAGAGGCAGTGGGTGTAGAGATATTGAGCAAAAAAAGAGAGAGAGAGAGAGAGAGAGAGAGAGAGAGAGAGAGAGAGAGAGAAAGAATTCATGGACACAGAGTGGTGATTGTGGAGGAAAAGGGATTAGGTGGAAATGGGAGAAGGTGGAAGGGAGATAAATGGTGTTGGGAAAAATTAAATTACATTAAATTAAAAAATATTAGTGTGGCTAGATAAATTTTTTATTGGTTTTACATTTATCTTTCTTTATTTAATGAATCTTTATTATTCAGATTATTATAATTGTTGCTCTTCCCCCCGCATAGTTCCCTTTTACCTGGTTCCCACCCCATCCTTTGCTCCTACCCTCCCTCCCCCCAATGTCCTCATCCATAGTGTACGATTTTTGTCCAGTCTCTTCCCCACATCCCTTTTCCCCTGAGAATTGTCAGTACATTCCCTGTCTATGCCCCTGATTCTATTATATTAACCAGTTTATTCTCTTTATCAGATTTGTAATTCACTTGATTTTTAGATTCACTTGTTGATAGATATGTATTTGTTGTTCATAATTTTTATTTTTACCTTTTTCTTCTTCCTCTTCTTAAAGAGTACCTCTCAGCATTTCATATAATACTGGTTTGGTGTTAATGAATTCCTTTAGCTTTTTCTTATCTGTGAAGCTCTTTATCTGCCCTTCAATTCTGAATACATAATAGCTTTGCTGGGTAGAATGCTCTTGGTTGTAGGTTCTTGTTATTCATCATGTTGAATATTTCTTGTCACTCTCATCTGACCTGCATAGTTTCTGTTGAGAAATCAGCTGACAATCATATGGGTGCTCCCTTGTAGGTAACAGTTTTTCTCTTGCTGCTTTAAATATTCTCTTTTTGTCTTTTGCTTTTGGCATTTTAATTCTGATATTTCTTGGTGTGTCCTCTTTGGATTCCTTTTGTTTGGGGTTCTGTGAGCTTCCTGGACTTATAAGTCTATTTCTTTCACCAGGTGGGGGAAGTTTTCTGTCATTTCTTCAAATAGGTTTTCAGTATCTTGCTCTCTCTCTTCTTCTGGCACCTCCATAATTCAGATGTTGGTACACTTGAAGTTGTCTCAGAGGCTTCTCACACCATCTTCACATTTTTGGATTTTTTTTTCCTTTTTTGCTTTTCCAGTTGTGTGTTTTTGCTGCTTTGTATTTCAAATCTTTGACTTGATTCTTGGAATTTTCTTGTCTGCTGTTGGATCTCTGTATATTACTATTTATTTCAGTCAGTGTATGCTAAATTTCTAGTTGGTCTTTTTTCATTTCCTCAAAGGTCTCACTAAATGTATTGCACTTTCTAGAAAATTCCTGAAAAACTTTATAACCATGGTTTTTAATTCTATATCCAGTCATTTGCTTTCCTCCATTTCTTTCATTTTTTACCTTTTTTCTCTGTCTCCTCATTTTGGCTGAGTTGATAGAGTGGCTTTGTGTGCTAGATGTCCTAAAGGGCCCAGTGGCTTTGCCTCCCCAGTTACATGAGGTGCACACTCTTGGTGTACCCCTTTGTGGGCTGCGTGCACAGTCTTCTTTTAGTTAAGCCTTGGCTGTTGTTGGTATAACTGGGAGGAAATGACCTCCAGGCCAATTGGCTGTGAGGATCAGCTGTGTCTACATTGGGAGAACTTCTGTGCTGGAGACATCCTTATGAATGAAGACTTGCAAAAGCCTCTGTACTCAGCTTAGATGGGGCAGAGTCTCAGGGCGGAGCAGACAGCATTGGCTTCCCATTAATCCTGCCCTAAGTGGCCCATGGTTATCACTGCAAGCACCTCTGAGAAAAAGCCACCCTTGAGTTTCACCCGTTGCCACAGTCCATTTTCTCCCCGAATGAATCTGGGTCCTCAGAGTCTCACCCAGAACTGGAGTTCAGTGCAGTTGGGAGCTTTTGTCTTCCTTCTGCTTGAGAAAGCCAGCTGTGTACTCCGTTTCCAGTCTTCTTCACATGCACATCTCTGTACCTCTGCCTTTTGATGCTCCTCTGAGTCCCAGTGTGCTTTTCTCTTTCCTTCTAGTTGTAGAATTTCCACTCAGCCAGCCTTCCTGTGGTTGTGGAGGATGTCTGTTTTGTCTATCAGTTGTACTTTTGAAATAGTTGTTTGAGGCAGCAGTTTAGGTGTTTACCTATACTGCCATCTTGATATCTCCTCTACATTTATCTTTTTAATCCAACTGAATTTTATTGGGTGTATGTTATGAGGCAGAAATCTAACGTTTTTGGTGGTACTATTTTATTTAGGGTTTTAAATTTAATTTATTTTACTTTTGTTTTGTTAAAGCTGATTAAATAGTTCTTTTAAAGCATTTATTAAGTAGCCTGTCATTTTCCCCTTGATAAGAAAAGTGATATTTATTATGCACTCAAGATGATGCAATATTATGGTTGAGCTAAATCTTTGAAGCCAGTTTTTCTTGATTCAAATCTTGACACATAATTGTAAGTCAATTTGGTCAGGTTATTTAACCTCTAGGTGTTTTCATTTCCTTACTAAAACATGATGAAAATAGTTCTTGCCATTTAGTGTTATTTATATAATTTATTTAATATATAAAATATATAATATATGTAGATATAGAGCAGAATTTAATAAAAAATAAACAAATTAGCTATTTTTATTTCTGGATTCATAATATTCATGGCTATTTTTTCCCATGGGCTCTTGAGTGTATTTTTTTCCCTCTATTTGACATTCTTATGTTCAATTTCTAAATTCATTTTATATTGGGAAGGTTAACCCCTATTTTGTAAAACTACTGTTTGAAATTCTCTGCTATTTAGATAGTCCCTTATTCTGTAAAGTCAACTCTGCTATTTTTAGACAGCCCCTTATTCTTAAAAAATAACTTGGCTTTCTAGCCTGCTTGAATAATAAGGAAGATAAACTTAGTTGTCTGACCTTGTAGGGCAGAGACTAGATACTCCCGTGTTCTCATGCCATGCCAGATGTATTTTTTTAATTGGATAGAACTGTGTTGTTTTCAAGGCTACAAACTTCCAGTGAGATAGCTACTAAGGGCTGTATCTTTACAGAGAAGAAGAGAGAGAGAGAGTTAGAAACATCAATGAGAGATAAACATCGATCATCTGCCTCCTGTACACCTCCTACTGGGGATGTTCCTGCAATAAGGTACTTGCCCTTGACTGGAATTAAACCTGGGACCTTTTAGTCTGCAGTTCTACACTCTATCCACTGAGCCAAACCGGCTAGGACAGGACTGGCTCTTTAATAAAAAGGAAACTTTTGCTTGTTGCTTTGCCCAAAATTTGAAAGACATTTTTCTCTGGGACCGCACATAATGATAAAGTGCAACACCGTTTCTCTACAAGTTGCTTGATTTTTCTCTGGTCTTCTGTAACATTATCAGTAGGCTTAGTCCTGCTTCTTCTTTTTTCTTTTTCTCCTCAAATTTATTGGCTACTTAGCATATTTTTACTCAGTAAAACATTAGTATCAACTCAGGTAGTTCATATTCAGGTGGAAATCATAGATTACATTTAGACAGAACTGACATTTCTCAATATAGTTTTAGGAACAAAATATGTTTTAAATTAATCTACAGGTTCTTTTCTGTCTTTTAAAAGTTTTACTGATTAATTTTTGATAAATACTTTATAATTATTTTATTACATCTAATGTTATTTTTCAATAATTTTTTTTGTTCAATTTGATTGAAATAATTATCTAAATATTCCCAAGCAATTATTACAGACACTGGAAATCAAATGTGATTGCATATTTGTTTTAAACTTTTACACTATTGCTTTAGATTTAGAAGTTTCCAAATTAATATTATAAATCTGTGTATAAAATAATATTTCCTCTGGATATTTTAATTAATTCAACATCTGATAAACTACTCATGGATTTGGGATAGGGATTCATTTATGCCATTAGCTTTTTCTCCTGTTCCCTTACTTCCCCACTTTTTCCAGCTTTCTTCAATTTAGCTATTGATACCGGAACCGGCCTGCAGGAATTGTTCCTGGGGTTGTGTCTCATGGAATCGAAGAAGGAAGCCACAGACCTGAGGAGTTTAAACAAGGCAGGAGTTTATTGCAAGCAAACACCGGCTCCCCCCGCTCTGCGAGGGTACCCAAATGGGTTGGTTGCCAGGCGGCATTCTGCTCTTCCCCTTAAATCTTCTAAAAGCCCTCTCTTTATCTGTCTGTGCTGCTCTCTGATTGGTTCCTGGCCTGCCTGCCTCATTCTGCTTCTAACTCCTCTCACTATCACTCTCTGTTTCCATATTTACCTGCTTACAAAGATAGAAAAATAAAGAATTGCATACCGATGCTTTATGATTCTAAATGTGGGAGACTACATGACACACAGCGTGGGCTCCACTATGCTCATCTGGGGAATCTGCACTGGACAGACATGGCATGACAGCTAGAAGAAATAGATGGACACAATTTCAGAAGACACCAAATTATATAAATCTGAACTTGTGTAAAAGGTGCACATTTCAGTCTTATTGATGAAAGATATACCATGAAATAGTTCATTCATAACAATCAGGAATAAATTGGTCATCACCAAGAACTTTCAACTTCAGCTACCTTATAAAATTTTTCTTTCCCTTTAGATACTCTAAAATTAATAAAGTTCTATAAACTGTAAAATTGGATTCGTACAGAATTTCTGAAAACCTAAAGATAGGCAAATTACAACCTATAAAAGATGTAAATACAAAAACAACCAAGTTCCTTCTATTAACCATTACTGCTTTATGTGTGTATTTTTTTTTTTTTAGTTACAGTGCAAACATTTGATGTTATTAGCTTTTTACAGTGTGTATAATATGTAAGAGAATTGCACTGATTTTCTTCAAAATGCTAATTAATGGTATAGAATATTTGCTAAATAATTTTATCATCAAAACCTAAGTATTTGAAAATAGTACCCTGATCAATAATTTTAAAAATGTAATAATTATATATTTTAATGTTAGAAAGATTTAAATAATTTTGCATTTAAATAAATATTCATCATTTGAAAATTGTGTCTTATTAATTCAATGTTAAAGCTGCAATAGAAATACGTATTTTCTTTTTCTATTATAGTCCTCTCTACATTAATCTATTGACATCTTTTCAAAAGTATTTAATACTAATATTTTAAAGCTGCTGTGGAGGCACATAAAGATCAAAAGTAATCTTTTTATTGCATTTCTTCTGACAAATACAAGCTGTTTCTGAATATGACTTCCTTTTTCAATGTATTTTTAAATAGTGTGTTTTACAGCAAAATCACCCTATAGAATTCACCATGATTCAAATCCACTAGACTAATCTCCTTAAAATCAAATCTCATAATAGAGAGTCAACGAATTGTGAATATATGCATGAAAGCAATTATTGCCTTTTCCTGCTTCATATAAGCTAGAAATTAGTACTGGATTTTCTAATGCTCAAATATTTCTCTGATTTTAAATTAAACACTTAAAAAATTGTGTGTGCTTACAATATTTCAAGAACTGAAAAGAAGTATACCAGATGCATGTGCTTCCCAAATTTTGTTGAGAGAGCCTCCCCCGCCCCCCACACACCCCTCCTATATCTCTCACACACAAACTTACAAATTATTGGAGTAGAAATTCCCAAAGAACTTCCTTATTTAAGGGCTAGTCTGGTGGGTTAAGAAAGCACTATGTCATTTACAAAACAAAACTAAGAAAAGACAGTGTCATCAGTATATCAGGACCATAAATATAAACTATTCACACTAAAGATCTGTAACTTAATTGATTTCCCTCATGACTCTCTTTTTTGTCCCCCCAGTTGAATAGGGTACATAAAACATTTTAATATGTGAATGATCAGTTTATTTTATTAATTGAGTAAACATTCCGTTTTTGTTTTTCTCTAAGATTGATGCACTCCTTTGCTCATAAACCCGGTGACCCCTAACTTTCTTTTCCCTAGTTCTTACTCGAACTGCAGAATCTTGTAAGTCACTTCTGCCTTCCCCTTCTGGCCATTAGGTAAACTACAGTCCTCATAGGATCTGTGACATGGTCATCTCACCTTTTCCACTAAGTGAAGAGCTCAAACTTCTAAGCTTTTTAAAAATCACAGTTCACAGAAAGTCAAAGTATTGCTAGCATAGACCTATAAATATGTTATCATCAGAGGTAGGCTATCAGGGCATAACCAAACCAAGAAAATAACTGGAACTTCCTCATTTCCTGCATGGTAGCCAGCATGCCAACGGGTCAGAGATCAGCACAGAACATAAAGCTGCATGTGAAATATGGCTCTGATAGCTACAAAGGCAGTGCATGACAAGGACCTCATTCCGCTGAAGCTCTGGAGTGTTTTTATTATCTGGTAGGACGTAGAGTGTGTCAATAAAAAATCAAATGCTTTATAATGTTTCCTCTTTTATTTATTTTATTTTTTTTAAAAAAATAAATCTCTATTGTTCAGTTTATTACAGATGTTCCTCTTTTTTCACCCATAGCTCCCCTCCACCTGATTCCCTACCCCGATCCCATACCTTTACCCTCCACCACGTCCTCACCCGTAGGTGTACGATTTTTTCCCCTGAGAATTGTTAGTCAATTCCCTTTCTTTCTCCCTAATTCTAATATACTTACCAGTTTATTCTGTTCATTGGATTTTTTATTCACTTGATTTTTAGATTCACTTGTTATAGGTAGGCATTTGTTATCACTTTGTTGTTCATAATTTTTATCTTTACCTTTTTCTTCTTCTTACTCTTCTTGAAGAATACCCTTCAGCATTTCATATAATCCTGGTTTAGTGGTGATGAACTCCTTTTGCTTTTTCTTGTCTGTGAAGCTCTTTATCTGCCCTTCAATTTTGAATCATAGCTTTGCTGGGCAGAGCACTCTTGGATGTAGGTTCTTGCTATTCATCACTTTGAATAATTCCTGCCACTCCCTTCTGGCCTGCATAGTTTCTGTTGAGAAATCATCTGACTGTTGTATAGGTACTCCCTTGTAGATACCTGTTTTTCTTTTGTTGCTTTCAAGATTCTCTCTTTGTCTTTTGTCCTTGGCATTTTAATTATGATGTGTCTTGGTGTGGTCCTCTCTGGATTCCTTTTGATTGGGGTTCAGTGTGCTTCCTGGACTTGTAAGTCCATTTCTTTCACCAGGTAGGAAAAGTTTTCAGTCATTATTTCTTCAAACAGGTTTTCAGTATCTTGCTCTCCAATTCTTCTGACAGCCCCATAATTCTAATGTTGATATGCTTGAAGTTGTCCCAGAGGCTCCTTACAGTATCTTCACTTTGAACTCTTTTATCTTTTTGTTTTTCTGGTTGGGTGGTTTTTGCTTCCTCATATTTTAGATCTTTGATTTGATTCTTGGGATCATCTAGTCTGCTGTTGGGTTTCTGTATATTATTCTTTATTTCAGACAGTGTATGCTTAATTTCTGACTGGTCCTTCTTTGTTTTTTTGTCATTCTCATTAAGATCCTTGAAGGTCTCACTAGGTTTCTCTGCAGTTTGTAGAAGATTCTTGAGTAACCTTATAAATGTGGTTTTGAACTCTATGTCCAGTCATTTGCTTTCCTCCATTTCTTTCATTTGTGACATGTTTCTTGGTCTCTGCATTTTGGCTGCTTCCCGGTGTTGATGGAGTGGTTTTGTGTGCTAGTTTTCCTTTAGGGCCCAGTAGCTCTACCTCCCCAATCACCTGAGGTGGACACTATTGGTGCACCCCTTTGTGGGCTGGGTTCACAGTCTTGTTGTAGTTTAGCCTTGATTACTATTGCTACACTGGGAGGAATTGACCTCCAGGCCAATTGACTGTGAGGATTAGCTGTGTCTATTAATGGAAGAACTGCTGTGCTAGAGACACCCCTATGGGGCAGGACTTGCTTCAGTGGGGCTTTGGTGGTCGCCAAGTCTGGCTCTTGAATATGTCACTTCTGTATGTAAGGAGTTGAAATCTGGTGTCATCTCACATTGACCTCTAGGTACACTGGTTCCTGAATCTCCAAGGAGGTGCAAGTCAGGTAGTGTCTGAGTCCACCCAGCAGGAGCTATAGGGAGATTTGCAAATTTCTCCTCTTTGGAGTTGTCTGACCCAGTTGCAATTTGTTAGGTTAAGCTGCTAGAGGGCAGGCCATTCATATGCAAAACCCACAGCTGAGTGGGTTTGTAAATTGGGTGGGGTGTGATGGGGTCTCAGGGAATCCCTAGGCTAGGGCATGGAAAAAAGCAATGGCTATCAGTCAGTCTTCTCTGCCCTGTTCTGTTCCATGTCCCGTGCACTGTGCCCCAGGACAGTAAACAATGATTCCTGTGTTCACCTCTGCAAGAAGGCCACCCTCTCTTTCCAACCCAATGGCAAACAGTCCAGTTTCTCCCGGAATGAGTCTGGGTCCCTAGAATCTCACTGAAAACTGGAGTTCAGAAAGTGGGGAACTTGTAACTTCTTCCAATTGAAAAAAAAAACAGCACAGGACAGCCCGATTCGTGTGCATCTCCATACCTCTGCCTTTTTGAGCCTCTGCACGTCCTACTAGGTCTCAATGCACTTTTTATTTTCTTCTAGTTGTAGAACTTCCACTCCACCAGCTTTCCCATGGTTCTGGGGGGGTAGTTGTTTTGTCTTTCAGTTGTAGTTTTGGTGTGGTTGTGAGAGGCAGCACGTATAGGTGTACACCTTATGCTGCCATCTTGTTTCACCCTAATGTTCTCTCTTTAAAAGCATGTAATATGACCTATACTTAGTCAATTTGATATTAATAATTAAACCTTCACAATAATTCAAGATTTGGGTATATTGTTTTTATTTATAGACTAGAGGCCTGGTTCATGAATTCAAGCATTGGTGAGGTCCAGCTGGCCCACTCCTGATGGGGCCATCAGGGCAGGCCAGCCAGGACCAGGGTACATGAGAAGTTTGTCAGCAACCCCACCCTTGATTGGGGTCCAGGTGCCCACTTGGGGATGATGCCAGCTGGGGCAAGGGTCTGAGGTTGGTTTGTTGGCTGGCCCCACTCCCGATTAGGATGAGGGTGCTTGCTCGAGGGCAGGCTGTCTGGGGGAGGGTCTGCAGGCAGTTTTCTGGTCATTCGTACCCCTGATTGGGGTGGGGGTGCCCACTCAGGGGGAGGGCTACTGGTTTGAGGGGTCAGGGGTGTTCTGATAATTCCGCCATTGTCTATTTGCATATTACTCTTTTATTATATAGAATAAGGAAACTGAAGCAGAGTGATTAATATTTTCTGATTACATAAGTTTTACCAGTAGAGTCAGAATTCTGAGGCTATTGCTATTGGCTCTTACCTATGACATTATAGTTCCTTTATTAATCACTGTGTAATACCACCTTGTATTTGTAGAGCACTAGGTGACTTCAAATTTATTCTGAAATCTATAACTTACTTTGTTTTCAGTTTGCCTAAGACTCCCAAGCCAGGAACCCCATCAATCTTGGTCAAACCTTAATAGTTGGTCATTCTATAGGGACAGTCCAGCATGGAAGTTAAGAAAATGGAGATTTTGAGATTAAAAATCCTAGATTTGCCTCCTGATTCTTCAACTGTTTATTTACATAACCTATAGGAAGATTACTTCTTCTATAAACAATTCTAAAAATTCTACATACATTTTTACCATAGTGTGTATCACAAAGTAAGTGCTGAATCAGATTGAGCTCTTATGGTTATCATAGACATAGTAGAGGCCCAATGCACAAAATTTGTGCAAGGGGCTAGGCCCTCACAACCCCAGCTGCCTTAGTCCTCACTGTCCCAGCTGCCTTGCATCCCAGAGCCCCATCCCCCACCCACTGGTCATTCCAAAAGGTCATTCTGGTAGGTCATTCCACCATCTAGTCTAATTACCATATTAGCTCTTTATTATATAGATATATTTTAACTAACAAGGATTATTAAATTAAATATCCACAAATACACAGTAATTTTTAAAAAATATGTTTTATTGCTTTTTAGAGAGAAAGGAAGGGAGAGAAATAGAGAAAGAAACATCAATGAGAGAGAAACATCATGGGTTGGCTGCCACCTGCATGACCCCTAGTGGGAAGTGAACTTGAAACCTGGACATGTGCCCTTAAAGGGAATTGAACTAGTGATCTCTTGTTTCATGGGTTGATGCTCAAACACTGAGCAACACAGGCTGGGCTACACTATAGTTTTTTTTAAGAAGGAAAATAAAATCTTAGAGGAAAGGTGGAGGGGGTGGGGGAGGTGGGAGGTAATTGACCAAACACTTTGTATGCCTATATGCTTAACCCATGGACACAGACAATACGGTAGTGAATGCCTGTGGTGGGGGCTGGGGGCTGGTGGAGACGGTCAATGAGGGAAAAGGGAGACATATGTAATACTTTCAACACTGAAGACTTAAAAAAATAAATTTCAGTGAGTCCTTAGGTCAATTTGATTTTATTTCAACTAGAGGCCAGGTGCACAAATTCATTGGCCAGCTGACCCTGCCAATTTACATATTAGCCCTTTATTATCTAGGACTAGAGGCCCAGTGCATGAATTTATACACCAGTGGGGTCCCTTGACCTGACCTGTGCGATTGAGCTGAAATTGGCTCTCCAATATCCCTTAAGGGGTCACGAATTGTGAGAGGGCACAGGCAAGGCCAAGGCACCCCAGCGGGCCGGGGAAGAACATTAGAGGTTGGCCAGATGGGGAGGATTCATGGGAGGGCTCCAGGGCATGTCTGGCCCATCTCACTCAGTCCCAGTTGGCTAGATCCCAGCAGCAAGTTAACCTACCAGTTGGAACATCTGTCCCCTGGTAGTCAATGTACATCATAGAAAGTAGTTGAGCTGCCTTAGCATATCATTAGCATATCATTACATATGTTCCCCTTTTTCTCCCATATTACACTTTGATTGGTTGAACAGATGACTGGAAGACCAGAGGACTGGACACTTAGCATATTAGGCTTTTATCATATAAGATGGTTTTGAAATAATTTGTAAATATATCTAGATTTTCAAGTCTTTGAATGATTTGATCTTTCTATTTACATTTTTTATTTTCCTAAAATGTTTTGAAGAAAAAATTATTCTTTCCTTTAACTATATTATCAAAGAGTACATAGAAAGCATTTTCTCTTCTTATGCCAGAGTTAATGTGTTTGAAATCATTGAGGCATGCCAAACATTACCATTTATAAAGTGCTGAGAGGTATGCTTCTAGTAGGAAAAGAAGCTGCAGCTTCTGAACAATTTCTAATGTTCCATTGTGCAATTCTTTCATATCTTAGCTTTGCTGCATTATTTTCAGTTGGTGTCACTTGAGACCCAGAAGTAGCTTAAGACATCAACATTATAACTAATGTATGTCTAGCTCTAAATTCTCTTGGACATGTTTATTTCATCTGCTAAAATCACTTCCTCATACTTCTTCACATTTTTGGGTTTGGTCAAAGTCACTTAGCATCTCCTTCTCTGTGTCTTTCCACCACCTCTTCATTTCTATTGGGGTGACATTGGTCAACATGAACATATAAGTTTCACCTCCTTCCTTCTGGCAACCACCACACTGCTGTTTGTATTCAAGGGTCTCAGTTTTATATTCCACATATTTGTGAAATCATATGATTCTTAGCTTTTTCTGATGTCCTTTTAATCGCAGAATATGAGAAACTAAACCAGGATATGAACTAGATTCCAATGAAATGAATTCAAAGGAGATCTAGATGATTATCACAGAGACCTTATTTCTACTGCTGATTTGGTTATCACATGAGGGAAAGACATTAATGTTGAGACCAGCTGAGGCATGGTCCCTGCAGTCCCAAGTCTGCAACTATGGGGTAACGGAACCAGAGGCACAGTTATAATTCTTTGTCTTTCTCCTAATGCTTCAGTGGTGACTCCTGATTTTCACTCTTTCAGTCATTAAAACCATTTTTAAGCACCTCATTACTTTTCTTTCTTTTTGTAAAAGATATTTTTATTGATTTCAGAGAGGAAGGATAGGGAGAGAGATATAGAAACATCAACGATAAGAGAGAATCATGGATTATCTGCCTCCGGCATGCCCCACACTGGGGATTAAGCCCACAACTTGGGCATGTGCTCTGATTGGGAATCAAACCCCAAGCTCCTGGCTCATAGGTCTATGCTCAACCACTGAGCCATGTTGGCCTAGCCACCTCTTAAATTTTTTGGAGCAGTTTGAGAAGGAGAGGGTTTAGTTCTTCTTTGAATGTTTGCTAAAATTCACCTGTGGAGAAAAGAAAATGTATATTTTGCTGCTTTATATATCATTAGCATATTACACTTTGATTGATTGAACAGATGACCAGACACTTAGCATATTAGGCCTTTATTATATAAGATGCTTTTGAAATAATTTGTAAATATGCCTAGATTTTCAAGTCTTGGAATGATTTGTTCTTTCCATCTACATTTTTTATTTGCCTAAAATATTTTGAAGGTAAAGCTATTCTCTTTCCTTTATTAACTACATTATCAAGGAGTACATAAAAAGCATTTGGGGTGAAATGCTCTGAAGATATCATTTAGCCAAAATTGGTTTTGCTCAGTGGATAGAGTGTTGGTCTATGGACTGAAAGGTGCCAGGTTAAATTCCGGTCAAGGGCATGTACCTTGGCAGCTGATGGATGTCTCTCTCTCATCGATGTTTCTAACTCTCTATCTCTCTCCCTTCCTCTCTGTAAAAAAATCAATAAAATATATTTAAAAAAAAAGAAAGAAATTACCACACACACAAAAGAAGATATAATTTAAATCCACCTGGGCTAATATGCCATTTAAAGTGATGTTTCCTTGTTGATTTTCTGTCTGGAAGGTCTATCCATTAATGTCAATTGGTGTTAACATCCTCTACTGCCTGTATTACTATAGATTCCTGCATTTACACCCATCAATATTTGATTTATATATTTAGGTGTTCCTATGTTGGGTGCATAAATGTTTACAAGGTATATATCCTCTTGTCCTTTTGATCCCTTCATCATTATGTAGTTTCCTTCTTTGTGTATTGTTATTGCCTTTGTTTTAAAATCTATTTTGTCAGATATAGTATTGCTACCCCAGCTTTTTTCATTTCAATTTGAGTAAAATACCTTTTTGATCCCTTTACTTTTAGTCTATGTGTATCTTTCATTCTGATGTGGGTTATTGTAGGCTGCATATAGATGGATCTTATTTTCTTATTCATTCAGCTACCATGTCTTTTATTGCAGCATTTAAACCTTTGCATTTAAAGTGCTTATTGATTTCAATTTTTAGACAATTTATTATGAATATTATGAGCTTTCTATAATGCTTCATTTTGCTATATTTAAACAATTTTAAGAAGCAAGTTTCTTTCTCTGTTTTAATTACTAATTAATTTCTACCATTTATATCGTTGATTTCACTGTCATATCATGAAATATCAGAGTATATTATTATTTAATAAATTATTTATTCATTTTTTAGTAATTAGGCATTTCTAATTAATTTATTTTAGGTTTATTGGTCAAATCTCCTAGAATTAAAAATGAACACAGTTTGTCAACTAACTAAAATTAAATATACAGTGATTTTTCATTAGTGCTAGTTGTTACTTAATTTGAATACTACCGTATTTTCTGCTTTTTTCATAATCATGTAAAAGTATTTTAAGATTAAAAAAAATTCTCAATGTTGCTATCTCCTGGAGAAGTATCTTGTGCTATTATGGTTGTTGATGTGTGGTTTTTAATTAGAATCTTATAAAAAGTATCACCTAAACTATTATGTTAAGCAAAGTAAGTCAAGATAGAAAAGTCAAATAGTTAATATTTTAAAATATGAACATAAAAACCACAACTTATGCCGGACATATTTCCATGACATTCTCATTATAATGACTTTAAAATTTAAGAATATTTGTACATATCTATAGGTTGTTAGTGACCTAAAATTTTATTTTGCTAGATCTTTTTCATGGTACACACACACACATGCAGAGACACACACACATATACGTACCTTGCAATATATGTATTTTAGATGAACACAATTTTTCAACTGGGAACATAACTTCAAAGTAATGTTTTCAATTTCTGTAGTCTGTAAAACAAGCAAAATTAGTGACAACAGGCATAGTCATAAAACATCTGTCCTTAATTTGATGCTATAAAAAAACTGAGGCTGTTCTTTAACTTTTCAAAAGCCTCAGTGCAATATTGAAGGTTGTGTAGAAACTGGTAATTATCTTTATTTCCATCAGGGCTTAGATGTTCAATGTGATTTGGAATTCCTACACAGTATTCTTTTTAATCAAATATAGAACCATCTATTCCCTTGTTATGCCATGTCTATGAGAGCTCTTTTACAGCAGATGGCAGCACTTGCAATATTATGACCTGAGAAAAACCCCAAAATGTTTAATGATAAATTATTGAACCCAGCTTAACATTGTTATTATATGTGATGCATTTATGAATTTAACAATATTAAGCTCATAAAATAATATATAATACATATTACTGAAATAAGATAAATTATTTTTGACAAAAACTATTGCATGTAATATATATAATTTTACTAATAAATTACAGAATCACAGAAAATTCAGTGCTCATCAAGTTTAGAGTAATTTTTATATTTAAAATAAAAATAACCTATTGCCTATTTATTTAGTGCCTCAAAGGACATATCATTTGTTATGCAAAATGTCTTTCTAAACTATTTGTTAAGTTAATATTATAAAATTACAGCTCTTCAAATATTTTAAATAAGAACATTTATTCATCAGTAAATATTAATTAACATAATAGAGTAAAACTTTGTTAATCCTATTTGGAATGATCTCCCCAAATTAATTGTCATATAAATGAAACTTGCCATGTTAAAACCTATATATGTGTAGTTTAAGTATTTTGTTCATTTACATATGTGTACATTTCCCCAAATTAGCATATCATTCTGGGCAAACATTTAAGATAGACAAAATGCAACACTGGTAATTAAATGGCTAAAGTAAAATAGATATTTTTATTTTGGCCTGTTTAGTAATATAACAACTAGCTAAATAAAGGCCTATTATTAAAACTTTTTTAAACCCAAAGATATATACTGCTATTTAAATACTCTTAAATTTTTATTTACCTGTGTATTACAAGTCACCTAGTTTCATTTATTCACTTCCCAGGCCACTGTAGTATTACCCATCATGTCTCTTTGTTTCTACAGTGTATCTCTGATACTCAAAACCAGTGTAATAGTGTTAGTTATTGAGTCTGTTTTTTATCTTCTTTTGTGGCTTCTCATTTTCATTGGCCACTATATTACTTTGAGGTACCCTTCTCATAGTCAGGGTTGTGCTTCTTTTCATGGTGAATATTTATTTGATATATAAGCTTTAAAGCATTGCTATATCTTCTTGAGAAATGGGTATTTTCCTCTTCTGAATTACATTTTGTCACATATTAAAAAAATATTCAAATAAATTAGTACTACCTGTAAACTAACAGCTCAGAGTTTTGTTCCTGAAAATGAAGCTGTCCTTGAAAATAGACTCTTCTGTTTTTTCCATGATGTTTATATCCACAGAAATAAAAAAAAAATAACATTCCCCCAAATTCCTAAAGTAATCATGAGGTTATAAGCATTTAACATGTCCTATAACTTTAACTCTCTTTATCACTTCATTCCAATCATAGTACACATACTTCTTCCATCTTCACATAGGCATTCATTTTCTCCACCAAAAATGATACTCAAAATATTCTTCAAAAGTCATATTTTAATGACTAGAATCAGAACACTCTTAATGCTTTTTATATAAATTCTAACTACAAAGTATCAAAAAAAGGACTAAATATCAGTAAGCACCCATGCCCCTCATTTTCTAGCCTAATTTCTGATGTACCCATGTTATATGGTCATATGTAAATGTCCTATCTAGATGATAACATTTATTTAAAAAGTTAACTTGAGCAAGGGGCCTCAAAGATTGACATAGCTCTTGCTACTCACCTCTATCCTCCTTTATGTGAGTAATCAGTCTACTAATCCTCTCTTTGAATTGTCTTTCCACTCTCAAAAGACCACAAGACTCTAAACAAAAGTCCGCCAAGGAAGTAGCCACAACTGCCACAATGTCCTAAACATGAAACACCCATATTTCCTCTGTAACATACACCCTCCCAGGGGTCCATCGTCAAAACACTGGCCCAGAAATTGGTATCTCATTTGCAATCACTCAAGACATTGGAAAACTGTTTGTCTTCAAAGGTTTACTCAAATCTTTCCACACTGCCCAGAACACTCTCCTAGCTATTCTGGAAGCAGGGCCTTCCTAAGGGCTCCTCTCAGGGTAGACAAAGTAGTAAAGCATTAGCAGAAAAGACCACAGAACAATTTACAATTAGCACCTGAAGTTAAAAGGTCAGCTTTAAGAATCTGCCACTGCTAGAGGAATGTCAGCTACTTACGTCAGTAAAGCCATGCTTCCCAAACCACTGACCTCTCTTCTCTAGAACTGACCCAGATTTCCATGAGTCAGAAAGCAGAAGAGCATGTGTGGTTGAGGTGGTGGAGGAGAAAGGCTTAATGTTCCAGAGTCAATGTAGGAGTAGGAAATCTTCTATATACACTTTTATTGCTACAATTCCTTTCACTTATCTCTAATATTAAAAGTTTACCATGCACTTAAAATATATATATTAATCCTCACCTAAGGATATTTTTCCAATGACTTTTTAGAGAGATGGAAAGAAGGGGAAAGACAAAGGAAGGAGCCTGAATTGGGGCCAATCATTGCAATGCTTGTGCTTATCCCAGCCTACCATGCCTGCTGCCACTTGGTGGTGCTGCCTTGGAGTCAGGAGAGGCTCATTCCGGCCATTCTGCCAAAACAATCACTTAGGTTTTTCTTACCTAATAATAGAGAAACATGTAAATTGACCATACCTCTGCTACACCCTCAGCCAATCAGAGTGAGTATGAAAATTAACCCAACAAAGTTGAAGATTAATTTGCATACATACCTGGGTCCCAGGAACCTCCTGGGCACCCAGGTCACTCCCAACCAGCCATCAGAGAAGCCAGTTCCTGAGATTGGAGGGAGAGGGTGGGGCAGGGGAGGGGTTAGGAAGGGGGGCTGCTTCTCAAGCCTAAATCAATGTGAGAGAGATACATCAATTGCTTGCCTTCCACACTTGTCCCAACCAGGAGTGGGGATTGAGCCTGCAACCAAGGTATGTTCCATTGGCCAGAGTTGAACCAGGGACCTTTCAGTACATGAGCTGGTACTCTATCCACTGAGTCAAAGCATTAATACACACACACATATATATATATATATATATATATATATATATATATACACACATATATGTATATATACATATATATACACATACAAACACACACACACACATACTAGAGGCTCAGTTCACAAAATTTGTGCACTGGCAGTGAGGGGTGGTCGCTGTGTGGGGGATGTAGCAGTGTGCCAAGTGGCAAGCAACCAGGAAGGAGCCTGAATTGGGGCCAATCATTGCAATGCTTGTGCTTATCCCAGCCTACCATGCCTGCTGCCACTTGGTGGTGCTGCCTTGGAGTCAGGAGAGGCTCATTCCGGTCATTCTGCCAAAACAATCACTTAGGTTTTTCTTACCTAACAATAGAGAAACATGTAAATTGACCATACCTCTGCTACACCCTCAGCCAATCAGAGTGAGTATGAAAATTAACCCAACAAAGATGAAGATTAATTTGCATACATACCTGGGTCCCAGGAACCTCCTGGGCACCCAGGTCACTCCCAACCAGCCATCAGAGAAGCCAATTCCTGAGATTGGAGGGAGAGGGTGGGGCAGGGGAGGGGTTAGGAAGGGGGGCCGCTTCTCAAGCCTAAAGCCTGGGGCTTGGGAAGGGGCTGAGCCTGCGACCAAATGCAGACCATCCAGAAGTCAGCACAGGGTTGCCCAACTGCAGTCTGGTGACCCAACACTGACTGCTCAGGTGGCTGAGACCCAAAAAGTGAGTCAGCCTCAGTGGAAGCTGTTGATCAGTGTACTTACCTCTCTCTTTCTCTCCCTCTTTCTTTCTGATCTTCACCAGCAGCCAGGCTTTTCTTTCTCTGCTGGCCTCCATGGGGGATGTTCTTAAGCCCTGCCTCTTTGATCAGGCCCAGAGATAGTCCTGGAGATGCTGACTGGCATAGGAATCAACCAATCAGAATCAAAGTGGGTGCTGTGGGGAACCAATGGCTGCATAGGAGGTGGAGTTTCTGACACTGAGTGGCATAGGAACTAAGCAATGAGAAACAAAGGTGGGTGCTATGGGAAGCCAATGGCTGCATAGGAGGCAGAGCTTCTGATGCTGACTGGCATAGAAACCAACCAATGAGAACCAAATCTGGGTGCTGTGGGGAGCTAATGGCTGCCTAGGAGATGAAGCTTTTGATACTGGCATAGGAACCAACAAATCAGAACCAAATAGGCCAGCAGAGGAGGGCAGTTGGGGGTGATCAGGCTGGCAGGCAGGTGAGCAGTTAGAAGCCAATTGTCCCAGATCGTGAGAGGGAGCCTGACTGCCTGTTTAGGCCTGAACCTGGCATCAAGCCTAAAATGGCAGTTGGATATCCGGCAAGGGGTTGCCAATTGGAGAGGGTGAAGGCTAAGTTGAGGAAATCCCCCCTCCGTGCCGAATTTTATGCACCAGGCCTCTAATATTATAATAAAAGCCTAATATGCAAATTGACCAACGGCAGAATGACAGGTTGTTACACTCATGACCACCAGGGGGCAGATGCACAATGAAGGAGCTGCCCCTGGTGGTCATTGTGCCAGAAGTTAGGCTCACAGCTGGTGCGCACAGTGACAGTGGTAGGAGCCTCTCCCACATCCCTGGCAGTACTAAGAATGTCCAACTGACAGCTTAGGCCCAATTCCCTTAGGAGGGACATCCCCTGAGGGCTCCCAGACTATGAGAGGGGGCAAGCCAGGCTGAGAAATCCTCTGAGTACATTGGCCTTCCAATGGAGATCAAGCCTGCATATTATTAATTTCAGAGAGGGAAAAAAGAGAGGAAGAGAGAAATAGAAGGAGTCATTGATTGGCTGTCTCCTGCACACTTCCCAATGGGGACCAAGCCTGAATCCTGGGCATGTGCCCTGATTAGGAATGGAACCGTGACCTCCTGGTTCATAGGTGAACATTCAACCACTGAGCCACGCCAATTGGGCACCATACACTCTTCATAGCCTGACTCATTTTGTGTTTTCATCTAGAGCTCAGGTGAGATGAGATGTTGTACACTGAAAGGTTTTTAAACTGACTGAAACAATATTACACATTTTTACTTTGCAATATTCTTAAATATTTAGACAAAAAGCATTTAGATTTATTTGCCACTCTCATTTGCAATAGTAAAATAGTACAGAGGTGATGTTAATTTAGACATCACTTAGCTTGCCAATGAAAAATTTTTTAACAGAAAAAGCTTTAAATACCGTTGCATAAGCTTTAAATACCGAAGGAATAAGCCTATAAGCTAGAATTAATTAGAATTACTCAGATTTATCTATTTGAAGGTTCTAGATAAAACTCTCAGTTAAATAAAGAAACAGATGGACAAGTTGTTATGTATTTGGCAAACTCTTTCCCCTTATTTAAACTAAATTGACTGTTTTGTGTAGGTATGGGTCAGAGTACTAAATATGTCTTTGATCTTTAGCATTACTGCTGATACTACATATGTCTGTTCTACAGATACCTTTTAAAGAAGATATTTGATCTGTCAGTATTTACCTATTAATTTTGATGCTTTGATATAACTTTTTAAAAACATGTTAAAGGGTTTATAGAAGAAAAAAATCAATAAAACATAGTTAAAAAATTAAATAAGTAACTAATTTTGTTTCAACTATTATATTTTACTCCATATGTAACTTTAAAGGAATAAAATTACACCTTTTTGCTTTATCCTGCACCTGTTTGGAATAAAGCCACCTTAAGGCTGAGCTTAGTTTTATAAATAGAAACATTTGGGAAAAAAATAAAATTATGAAGATGAACTGAAAATATTACTAAAACTGGAGCTATAAAAGGAGCTTAGTAATCTAAAGCTAAAACACTTAAAGATAAACATTATTTTTCAATTATTACAGAAATAACCAGTAAAAATACTAAACAGTAAAACATAGTTAAATATATTTAAATATAATTATAATATTTTAATGAATAATTTTGTATATTATAAGAATACATGAAAACATATACCATACTCAGGATGTAAAACAGATTCAATATATTCCCAAATTTAATTTTATAATGTTAAATTTATTGCCAACAAAAATTTTAAAAATATATTTTTATTGATTTCAGAGAGAAAGGCAGATGGAGAGATAGAAACATCAGTGATGAGAGAAAATCATTGATCTGCTGCCTCCTGCCCTCTACTGGGCATCTAATCTGCCTCCTTGGCATGTGTTCTTGACTGAAGTCATCCTAATATAACTTGTTATATTCAGTCCACAGATCAATGCTCTATCCACTGAGCCAAACCAGCTAGGGCAGTGGTGTGCAAACTGGCTCTTGAGCCATATGCGGCTCTTTGGCCCCTTGAGTGTGGTTCTTCTACAAAATACCATGGCCTGGGCAAGTCTATTTTGAAGAAGTGGTGTTAGAAGAAGTTTAAGTTTTAAAAATTTGGCTCTCAAAAGACATTTAAATTGTTGCACTGTTGACATATGGTTCTATTGACTGAAGAGTTTGGCGACCACTGAGCTAGGGCACCAAAACAAAATTTATAATTTAATTACAATACCCATTTAACTCTGAAAAATGTATGTGACTAGCTAAATTCAAGGGCAACAGTAATGAAAGGTTCTCTTTTCAGATAACCAATACTTGTACAAATTTATATTGTGGCACTGACTGCTCAGGCTACCTTTAAACATATGTAAATTAA